>JAVDOI010000001.1:32867884-33022884 GCA_032191485.1 Leptoclinus maculatus | reverse complement strand
ATGATTTGAATCAACAGATAACGGTGTTGGATTGGTTGGAACTCCACCAGAGCAGCACACAGTCCCTTTGAAGCTCGACACAGGGGCGGAGCCAGCTTCAGAGTCTTCTCCTGTCCTGAAGTTCCCTCGACCTGGTGAGCTTTTCTCGTGAAAAATACAGTCTCTTTTCTGTCGTAATCTTCTGTCTGATGAATATTGATTGTGGCTGGCTCCATATACAGTGAGGGGAAAGGCAAAACTGTCCAGCCCCGTTAAGCAGGTAGAAGAGGGAAAGAGGCTGACGGATAAAACGAGTAGGAAAGAAGAGGAGTCAGCGGTCGACAGCTGTCCTGTGGGCGTCTCTTCCTCTGTTTCTTCACCAATCTCCAGGTCACCTTCAAAAGGTTTGCCATCACCACGCAACATGACTTGCTTATTTATCAACTAAAAAGTTAAATATTATATTATTATTACCGGTGAAGTTCAGGCCGACATAAGTTAGAAACGTTAAAAAGAGAAAAGGTAAAGCACCACATACAGTTACAGTTTGTGAAGTGACTCATTTATGAAAGGGGGAACAACAACAGAGGGATTCAGTTTTCAGGTGGTGGACTTTCATTTTACATTCACAAAATATCAATCGGTTTGCAATCAGGCTGGAGACGTGGTTACATCTTATCAGGTCAGTGTGTAGATACACATTGCATGAGATGACTAGACAACTGTACAAACTGTACAGTTGTGCATCATTTATTCATGCGAGTGTGTGACGTTACTTTTTCCCCTTCTGTGCATCTACAGTGACAGGAAAAAGCAAAGCCAAGAAGGCAAAGCATGCGTCCGCTGTGGAGCCTCTACAGGAAGGTGAAGAGGTGACGGACACAGTGGGCAAGAAGTGGAAGCTGGTGAAACTGCTCAGTCAGAGCACGACAGAGCTCATCTACGAAGGTGAGACAGTGGACACGACATCAGGGGGAAACCTGGAAAGTTAAAGAAAGAAAGAAGATAGTATATTAACGATGATATATTACATTTACTGTTGAATATCTAAATGTGTCCGGTGCACTTCATTGAAGCAGATTTTGTACCAGCTGTATAGAAAGTGATGGCTAACCTAGTTTAGAGGACAGAGCTGCAGAATAACAATTGACTTTTATAAAATAATACAAATAATGGTAGAAAAGAGCCTGTATTGTCACAACTAAATCATGTTGTTTTGTCTTTTTTGCAAACAGTTTCACGAGCCAATTCCAAGGAATCAAATAACATCCTCAAACTGGTAAGTACTGCCTCAACACTTTATGTATTTTTAATTATTATCCCAGAGGTTCCATAAATCAAATAGAAATCGCTCTCCTACTTATGTATTCATCAACAAACTCTCCTGAGTGGGATCAATAAAGTGTATCTTATCTTATGTTTCTTTATCTTAGGGAGCTAAAGATGGAAGAATCTTCAATGAGCAGAACTTTCTGCAGAGAGCCGCTAAACCTGCGTCAGGTGAGGATTCAGTGTGTTTCTAGTTTAGGACCTCCAATTCATTTTCTGTCACCTACGGAGGTCTGGCTGCAGTCAAACCATGACTCTAATGTATCTCATGATAACTACAAGAGACGTATATGCTGTCAAAACAAAGGCAGTAGCATTATTTATCACTGTCAAGTGCTTCAGTGTTTATATTGACTGTAACAGGCTGCTCAATAATCAAAGATTTAACAGGTGACAGAAACAGAACTACTAACAAGTAGACCGTGAGAAATGTTCTGGCAGTTTGTCACGAGATCTAGTTTCACAACATCCATTAAAAATATCTGCCTTTTATTTCATAATCCATTCAGAGGAAAAGCAGAAGTGGACAAGAACTTATTCAACGGGAGCAATGCCAAGGAGACGAATGAAATCTTTAACCCTTTAGGTGCAATCCTGGTTAGTCAGGAGTGTGGCGTTACACATGAACCACACGTGATAATAATATAATTAAAACCGATCGTCTCTCTCTAGTGGACAAGTGGATCAAACTCAACAAGATGGATTTTCTGGGGATTCGTTCCTGTATTGGATTTGGTCTTCATCCAGAGTCCTACAGGTGTGAACATGTGCACATTATATGAAAGAGTTTAACATTGTTGCTGCTATGAATTGTTCTTTTATCTTTTTTTTTTTATTTTCATATAAAGGTTTCTGATTTTCCCCAACATGGGCCAGTCTTTCCAGTCGGTCATGGAGGAAGAGGCAGAGCTTGCGTCTGAGAAAGCTGTCCTCCAGCTCGCCTGCAGAATAGTGAGTGTAAACTTGATGCGTTGTTTTATTTTCAGACAATATTCTTGATTTCCCCCCTCACCTAATACACATTCCTATTTCTTTCTGCTTGCAGTTGGATGTGCTGCAGTATATCCACTCAAACGAGTACGTTCATGCTGATATCAATGCAGAAAACATTTACATCAAACCAGGACAGAAGTCACAGGTGAAACATATGTACAAACTTTAAGCTGTCAGTTCTCATGATTTGAAATGTGTTTTACATCGACCACTTTGTGCTTGTGTGTGTGTGTGTGTGTGTGTGTGTGTGTGTGTGTGTGTGTGTGTGATTAGGTATACCTAGTAGGATACTGCCACGCCTTCAGGTACTGTCCAGGTGGACAACACGTAGAGTACCGTGAAGCCAGCAGAACACCACACGAGGGCACCATTGAGTTCATCAGCCTGGACTCACATAAGGGAGCAGGTGAGTCGCCTCTGTGTTTCACTGATTCCTCTTCCCACTAACATCAGCCAATCAGACGCCATTTCACTCTATAAGCTTCTGTCAGACAAACACTACCAGATTTATTCTCGTCTTTCCACGGGGAACACCTGCACTCCACCCACCGTCCATCTGCCTGCACACACAGGCTTCACATTATAAGACTGATCTGATTATTTTTTGGAAGGTGATATGTACCTCTGAGGATTGTTTTGTGGTGTTGATGTATCTAACAGGGTCAATGTGGGAGGAAAAACCGATGTCGTAATAACCATTTGTGTGTATTCTCCTTTTAAGCTCCGTCTCGACGCAGTGACCTGCAGTCTCTGGGTTACTGCATGCTGCGGTGGCACACTGGGGCGCTGCCGTGGACCCCCCTCACTGACCCGGACCAGGTAGCCACTCAGAAGCAGAGGTGAGTGGGAGTGTATCATCACTGGGATGTTTAAAGTCCCTTTGATTCACCATAGTAATACTGAACTGGATCAACATGCCTGCATAACATGAACCTATATGATTAGGTTATAGTACAATACAAAGAAAATGCAAGTACTTCAAATAGTTCTCATTGTAGGTACACTGAGGATGTCCCTGCGTTGTTGAGTCACTGCTTTGGGAGGAAGGCAGTTTCCAGTAAGTTAAAATGTTTGTTATACAACACGTAAGTGTGTGATCAAGTGCCATTTTCTGATATATTGCTGTGTGTTGTGTCTGTGTGTGTGTCTGTGTCTGTGTGTGTCTGTCACGGTGTAGGTGCATTTCAAACGTACCTGACTGAAGTGATGACTCTGCAGTACTCTGAGCAGCCGGACTACTCTGCTCTGAAGGCTGGACTCAATGCTGCTTTGATGCAGCTTGGGGGGTCACTGGAGCTGCCGCTCAGTTTTTAGGTGAGGACTCATCGCTGCAGCTCAGAAACAAGTATGTGCACATGTAGTTTTATATCACAGGGTCACACTTTACAGACACTTTACAACCAGAAAACGTCCTCTGCAGAATATTTTAATATTTTTCTTTCTTATGAAAAAGAGATTCAGCTCCACCGTGTTGGCGCCTACAGATTTTGGGCAGTGACACACTGTGCTCTGTTTTGGCTTTATATTTGTTAACATTTTGTGTGAAAACACTTTGATATTGTTCCCTTAAATTTAACATGTACAGCTGCAGTTCCACTGTTACAATAAATACAGATTTTAGGGTGATAAACAAATAATTCAGGTGAAAGTGACAGTAATCTGGATATGTGCCTCTCATCCTCAGCAAATACCAAATCTAAAACCTGTTTAGAGTTTATGTTGAAAGTTAAGAACCGTGTGCATTAATTGTATTTTGAAATATCTACTGTGTTTTATTTTCAGAGAAATGGAACAAAAAGACAATTTTTCCAGATGTTTAACTTGTTTTTATCATGCTGTGTTTTATCCGTTTTATTGCACTGAATGTTTGAGTGTTGTAGAGTTCAATGTGTGCAAATGACACTTATGTTCTTTCATTGGGTTTTGTTTGGGATCATCATGTTAAGCATATCTGGTTGTTTTTAACATTATACGGTCAACGTGGATCTCACTACAATGTGAGCGCGATGCAAGTTCTCAATATTTGTTGCACACATTTGTGTTTTGTTGACACTTTGTTAGTTAAATGTGTCGGTGTTCCTCTTTTAACGGGTTGCTTGTTGCAACTGTTTTTGACATGAACTGAACATTTCCTTAAGACGAGCCAACACACAGCTGTAGATCAACACTTCCTCATATGTCTGCATCGGTAGTTTGCCTGAATAAAACAGTGCCTTAGTGTCCTTTGACTTCACCAGAAACACCATCATTCATTCATGTTCTTAAGAGTACATCTTCACTTCATGGCGTGTTTAAATAAATTGTTCTTGAGATGTTTTTTGTGCTCTTGTTTGTTGTGATGTTTTCTGTACTAAACCAGAGTCCTTATGACAGATTACACATGCTGATTCAGTCAACACAAGAACACACATGCTCATTTTGAAAGAAACCTTTTTATAAAGTTGAAACATTTCTGAACATAAACATTTTAACATTTCAAGACATATACAATTCTTTATATGAAACAGTAAATATCTCTTATTGTGCACACTCTTAAAGTAATTCAGAAAATAAACACTTATCTTTTGCCTGATCTCTTCTGTCGTGGCATTTTAAAACCTTACATCTGTCACTTGAGGCACTTTCTGAATGACGAGGCTTTAGTAGAACAATGTAAAACATGATGCTGAAGGACTATAGCGCCCCCGTGAGGCGGCTTTTGAACACAGCTACAGACCTGATGACTTCCTTGCACTGAAGCCTAGCTTACACACTTAAACCGATCAGTTGAGCTTTTTATACAGACATGCTGGCAGTGTGAGGCAGCTACACATGCAGGTTTAAATATAGTTTTACACTGCAGATTGTTTTCATGTTGGACCAAAGTGAGTTTGAGGAGAAACTCAAGAGTCATAAGTGTTTATATTCAGTTCTAATATTACTAATGTTCCTTGTGTTGCTTTGATGGTTGAATGTAACTTCTGCACTCCGGTGTGTATTTCTGGATAATTAACGGTCTCTGAATGCCGAAAATGAAAAGATTGGGTCAGGGTACATTCCAGGTTTGACGTCGATGAGAGTCTTCAGACAAACATCACATGCTCGTGAAGTCTTTTTCTCTGTCACTAACAGTGGAAAGAGCTCTGGGCCGTACACTGATACGTTATCCACATATACTGAGAGCTTTGAATGCAAACTTGGTGCAACTCAGTAAGTGATTGTAGGCTTCTCACTAGATTATAGAAATCAATCATCCTAAACTAATAAATGCTCTGTAATAAAGCCACAAACAAGGCCGCTTGTAGCTGCTCCTGAAATGTTTTGGACATTGAATTTTCACATGACAGGAACAGTTAATGAAAGTGTAAACTAAGTGGTGTCCCACTTTAACTCAGGCAACGTGATGGATTGTGTGTTGAAAAAAAATGAGGACTTTGAAGGGACTGTTTTTGGAGGGGGGGGGGGGGCTTTCAGTCATGACTGAGGTGCAGACACCTCAACGTTTATTTTTAGGCAAATATGTGCACAAACTCGGCCGTGATGGAAGAGCTTGTTTGTCTGAGCAGTGAGTGGAACAGGGACATGGCTGGAGTAGGTCAGAGTGGGAGAAATGGTGTAGCTATGGTTCCATTGTGTCATTAGAAGACAGGAGTGGCCAAATGGGTGGGAGTAGTGGGGCGCTCCTCCTGACCACGGGACGTGTCCTCCCCTGAAAGATTAAAAACAGGGAAAATGAACAAACCCAGTTCTGTGGTCACGTGAACAACTACAGCCTCTGTTTACGGACAAACTCCTCTCACCGTGGTGTTCGTCTCCCTTTTCCTCGCTGTGCTCCTCCCTCTCCTCGGGCATCTCCATCTGACACAAATCCTGCGCGTCCCCAACGCTTGACCCCTTTTTAAAAATAATGTTTTATTTCTTTTAACTTACATGTGATTAACATGAAAATAAACACACTCACATGACTGCTTTAAGAAGCATTAATCAGATACTTTGATTACCTGTGATTCAGAGAAACGATCTTCATCCGAG
Organism: Leptoclinus maculatus; assembly: GCA_032191485.1. Classification (NCBI taxonomy): domain Eukaryota; kingdom Metazoa; phylum Chordata; class Actinopteri; order Perciformes; family Stichaeidae; genus Leptoclinus; species Leptoclinus maculatus. Next base: position 33,016,572 of record JAVDOI010000001.1, on the reverse strand, counting down.
TTCCTAAATCCTTCTGGGGCTTCCATGAAGATCTGTAGAGCGTCGGCCTCGTCCTCATCGCTGCAGAGTGAGACACATAAAAGTAGACTGATGCAACAGTGACATGCATTGTGTGGCAAATGTGAACTCTTTAGTTGCATGCATACGCTGCATCACTGACATACATGGATGTTTCCATCTTAGTATGGAAACATCTGGATGTTCTGTACATCATTTCACACACATTTCCCCAAAATACAGCCTGATGCATTTGGTATATTTGGAGATTTTGGCCAATTTAAAGTAAAGTTGGTCAGCGAGGTTCATGGGATTTAGGAAACTATAAGACCTTCTTGAGTTTGATCTATTGCTGCGTTCACATCATATCATTCAGACCATAAATATGAACAGTCGAGTTGGAGGTATTGGGAAAACTACGATATCTCCGACAGACCATTGGCAAATCCACAACGAACCCACCATCAATGGCAGTTACATCTGAATAAAAATCTATTTTCTCACTACAGTTGATTCGGCTCATTTAAACGAGTTTTACACAGTTTATAAGGTTTCACTTGTTACCAAATCACTACAAAATACTTAATACAAAAAAAGTAGAGAATGTTGGTTTTTCAGTTGTGTGACTGCGGTGCTAGAAGAGGAGATTACCATCTTGGATGCATGAAAACTCCCCTTTCAGAATAAAGGGAGGGTTTCCTGTTTGAACAGGAAGTTTCATTATGTTTATTGGTCATGTGAAACGGACATTTGTTTACATAAAATACTTGAAAGGCGCTAACTATTCAGATCTCAACAATGACCACTAACACTGACCTCCTTCCAGAGTAAAAGTCTTCTTCCTCCTCCATTTTGTTTTGGTTCTCTTCATGTTGCCCCTCATCCTCCTTCTTTTCTCCTTTGTCTTCCTGTTGTTCCTCGTCTTCTTCCTCAAGATCTGAGCAGTTGAGAAAGTCAAAACTTTCAAGGGCTGTCTCGACCTCCAGAGTGAAACTAGAAGAAGTAGGAAAAGAAACCTATGGGGGAAACAAATGCAGGTGTTTAAATATCACCGCCAACACATTCAACTTCACAAAAACAAAGGAGTGAATGAAGCTCACCGTCAGAGCGTCCTCCGGTGGTTTTGACTCCTGGACGGACTGATGTGGCTCTCTGTGTTTCTCTGATGCTTCTACCTGGCGTCCCTCTCCTGCTCCAGTGGTGCTGTCCTCTGTTTCTGCTTCAGTCTGTCCAACCTTAACTGACAAATCCTCAGATGCGTCTTTTCCCCCCTCCGCTGAAATACAAACTTGTGGGACGCCACTTTCAGACAAATCCTGTGCTCCTATCAGCGACACAGGAGGTACAGAGGAAACGTCGGGGCACGAGCAGCTCAGGTCTGCTGAGGATTCAGAGAGGTCAGCTGATTGGACGGACACACTATCAGTCACAGTGCAGTCTGGACTATGAGAGCAGGGAGTCTGCAGATGGCCGTTGGGCACCGCGTCTGCCTGAGTGAAAACCTCCCCGGCTTCTGTCTCATCTTCCTCTTGGTTGGATGAGAGCGACGGCGTCGACACGCTGGACTTGTGCGGCGTGAAGGACAGCTGAGTGGGCAGAGTGGTTTGCAACATGTTGGAGGCCGCCAGCCTCTGAGCGTGGTGAGCCAAGGCCGGACTGGAGGAGTCGTCAGAGGATTCAGAGGAGTTGGACCAGACGGTCCCGTTCTCCATTTCACCCTGTCGCTTCAGCAGAGACTAGACAGGAAACAAGACACAGAGAACAGCAATAAGAGTCAATGAGCATGTCTACATACAGCAGGATTACAGATTCTGTGTACATGTTGGTCATCAAATCAAATCAAGAAAATGCAGATGATAAATACAACTGACAAACTCAATAATACAGTGGCCCTCAAACTGTGGGTCAGAGAGGAATTGAAAGGGAAGCAACAGAGGCTAAAAATGTGGAACTAAAGTTAAATGATTTGGTGTCATGTGCGACTAATGAGTGGGATATGAAACTTCTTCTGCTTCCAAAAGACGACATGACAGAAAAACTTTGAGAACCAGTCAGTCAGTCTATTGACAGGAGCTTATTTCTAATTTCAGTGATATTTTATTTTTTTGTGTGCTACGTCAAAGTATAAACCTAATCTTTGACTTTTTAGCTCCTGTACAGACTACAATATGTAAATGTTTCATTTTGGGCTCTGGTAACATGTAACTTGCAATATTCTACACACTAAATAATTATCTTTCTTGGTTTTTATATACGAAAAAAAAGAAGAATCACTTGTAACTCAATTCATTGACAAAGACAGTGATCAATTAGTCTTAAACATCTTAAAAATAACCATTTATACAGTTGCAGCTGACAAAATGTTTATGATTGTTTCTCTTCATTTTAGATGAACATTAAACATAATCAGGCTTTGTCTATTATCTATTGTTATCTATTCATTGTTTGGTCACAATAAACTTAACTACAGCTACAACGACGTCCCAACACACCGACTGCACAGAGATGAATCTGGGTGTTGTACGGCTGAATTCACAACGCAAGGACGCCGTCCTGTCCGCCATGACATCGTGGAGCGCCTCCACCAGCGAGCGGCTCTGTCTGGACCCGCCTCGAGGCACGCTCTTCAGCGAGGTGAGGAAGAGGAGGGACATATTGGAGCTCTACTCAACCACAATTAAACAGCTACAAGGACCACAGCTGCGTTCACACATGCTGCTGCTGTCACACGTCCCGCTACCGCTATCGTTCATTCTCCTCACATTAGGCACGGCACTCCCACAACCACATGTCCTAACACACAGAGCTCTGTGGACGTCCTCACACACACCAGCGTTACCGCTACACACAAAGCAGTTGGGGAGCAGCTGAAATAGAACAAGCCAATGAAATGACAGTAATAATAGCCATCAGTAAGATGAAACAAACAGTGTGTATGTGTAGTGAAATAAGTAGCAGTTTATGGTTTTACATATCCTTAATACAAACTATAACTTAAGTAGTGTAACAGAGCAGGTGGGATGGATTGTTGTTAGTGGAAGATTCTGATCTCTTTTATTGTGACTCACATAAAACACCTGCTCCCGCATAGAGGGCGTGTCAGGAGGGCTCTGATTGGACAGCAGACGTTTGGAAACCGTACTGCTGGAGGATGTCTGGTCGTCCTTATCAAAGGGACTGGGAAAACAACAACAAAGCAAGACAAAGACTGAGAGACAGAACACAAAAACAACCTAGATAAACATTTTAAAACTTCAAATAACAAAACTAAAAGAGGCTAATGAGAGGTCTGAGTACCTCCAGGTGACCTCTAGGTTCAGCTTCACTGTCCCGAGGTCGTTGATATCCACAGCGAGCGTCTGGGGAAGCGGGCAGAACAGGTCGAGCATTTCACAGGACACGCTGCCCACCACCACGTGATTGGCCAGGCCCTTCAGCTCCGTCACCTGGAGAACCACAACAAGCAAACCTCAGAGAGATGAGGAGAGGCAGAGGCCACGGGAACTCAACAAAACGTGACAACTAGCTACAGCTGGCTCTCTCTGAGAACAGACAGAATATATCTCACTCTAGCTTATTTTGAGTGAATTTTTGCAGACAGCATCCTGCTGCTGTAAATAAATACCCACAGCAGGGAAAAACCCCAGTATCAACAAATGCACTACTTACTGCAGTTTGAGTTACATTTACTGAAAACTACCCTATTTGTGACCTGTTTAAAGATTTCAGTCTTGAGTAGGACCCAGTGGCCACAAACAGGTTATGAAAGTCAAACATTGTTGGTTTCGGTCTTTTCATTACCTTGATTGACAGCAGTTCTGTGACGAGAGGCAGGAAGATGTACTCGTCACTGTCCCAAATCTGCCTGTTGCAGACTTCCACGCGGCCTCGTAGCCTCCAGCGTTGCCGCCCGTAACGCATTAGGACCTGATGGGGCCAACAACAGCCGATGTGATGCAATGACACTCCGCACAATTTGTGTCTACATTGCTTGTGTTTGCGTTTCTTACCTCATACTGGTCACCGGCACACAGACGTGCAAAGCCAGCGAGGCCTGAAACATCCGAAAGAAGAAAATGAGAACTATAAAACTGTATAATAATGCAGAGTGAAGGAAATAGGAAGTGGTAGAAAGTGACTCACCCTTCATCTTGACATGAAATTCTCCCATCTGGCTTTCTAATTCACTCTCAAGTGAGCACATGTGCTGCAGAGACAGATGGAAGGAAGGATTTTAACAACATAACAGCGATTTGTTAGAACATAAGAACATACAGTACATGGTCTGATATCTATAACAAAAACAAAGAACCCAGTGTGTTTATGCTGAAACATAGAAACACGCTGACATCAGCTCAGTCACTTGCCTCTGTACATTCCTTGTAGCCCTTGTTGGCTTCGCTCAGGCTCTCTCTGGCCTCCTTGCTGCCAGTGGCGGAGTTAAAGGCCGCCACCATCTTACTCGCTCCGTCACGCAGTCGGCGCTGTATACAATACGCATCGTACAGCTCGTCAACCTGGAGAAGAAGATATTGGTTTCAACAAATCAATGTGATGTTCGATACTCATCAGAAGACAGAATGAAAATGAATATTCTCACAAATTTACTTTTATGTAGTGTCTTGGTTATTTGATGAAAATGGTCAGATTAAATTATATACAGTATATATTAGGGGTGTAACGGTTCACAAAATCCACGGTTCGGTTCGGTACGGTACAGTGGAGCCACGGTTCGGTACGTTTTCGGTACGTTTCGGTACGTTTTCAATACAGTAGAAAACTATAAATGCCAGAGAAACGTACTTGATTTTAAAATATATTTATTCATTAAAACTAACATCATAAAGTTATTCTTTGAACAATGATGGAACTATACCTGAGTGACCCATCTTCTGGGGTGTCTTCTTAGCAGCGTGTAAAATAAAAACAGTTTCTTATGAAAACTAAAATGTAGCATTGTTTGCTGTAGTTATAAACAAATAAAAGAAACAATCCTGTTTTATATGGAACTATGTGTGTGTGTGTGTGTGTTTCTACTCAATGTTTAAGTTTTTTTTCAGAAAGATGAGAATGTCTATATATATATAATGTATATATACACTATATTTATCCCTTTATGGGGGACATTTTTCTCTGCATTTGACCCATCCCTGTATATAGGGAGCAGTGGGCTGCCAATGACAGGCGCCCGGGGAGCTAGGGGTACAGTGTCTTGCTCAGAGACACTTCGACACATGACACGGCCCAGTCAAGGATTGAACCTTCGACCTTGCGGTTACCAGACAACCCTCTTAACCCAGGGAGCCACGGTCGCCCCCTTAAAAAAAAAAAAAAAAAAAAAAAAAAAAAAAAAAACTTATGAACGGTTCGTTCGGTTCGTCATGCGTACCGAACCGTGAGCCTCGTACCGAACGGTTCAATACGAATACGCGTATCGTTACACCCCTAGTATATATATATATATATATATATATATATATATATATTTATCATGTATCTAATCAATTCCTCATATAAATACACACCTTGCTGAGGTGGAACTCCAGGCGACGCATAAACCTCTCTATAGCTTTCACTTGCTACAAAAGAAAAGAGATTCATTATTAAACTAAAGCAGAAAGTGTCTCTTCCACCTTTATACAGTTTCAATGCGCTGCACTTGTGTCTGTATACAACAGGTGTGAATGAAACTCACCTTATCCAACTCGTACAAAGACCCCTGCAAAGAAAATAACACATTTAGCATTTCACAAAGTGTCCAATTAACACCCTGACCGACAGCATCCAGACCAGTACTGAGTGACACTGAATACTGGGGATACTGGTTTGACTACATGAGCTCTCACCAAACGACCGTTCCTCTTGTTCTCTCTGGTCTGCTGGCCCAGACTGTCCAGCTCCAGCTGGTGGACCTGCAAGTACGACCTGACAAACAAAAACCCCCATCACTGTTACGTCTTCATTTTCACACTCAAAAGCAACCATGTCCTGCGTTTTCTGTGATTTTTTTTTCTCCACCTGGCAGCGTTCCACTGGAATCACTGCTAACAGAGCCTGAGACGGTGTTTACTCACTGTAAGCCTCGGCGTAAGGCAGCGTACACTTCATCCAGCCGCTCGGGCTGCGGGGTTTTAGTGGGTGGCAGTTTTGTGGAGCCTGTGAACATCCTGCTTCCTTACAAGGCACGTTTCTCTTGGATAAAACAGTGCTGAGGGAGGGAGAGGAACACGGGATCACTTCTGATAAGGCCTTCGTGGTTATTTCAACCAAAGCACATTTAAAAAATCAAGGAAACTGGCAGGAGTGAGAAAGAAAGAGTAATGCTCACCTGCTGAGTAAAGAGAGACTGTCACTACTGTGGCATGCTGGGAGAGTTGAGTGCAGCACTGTGGCTTTAACAAACTGATGGACATGTCCTGTAATTACACAAAAAAAGGAGACATTAGACACAAAAAAATGTCCCTCTTCACTTCATACCTCACTGTACCTGACAGGATTCTTACTCTGTGATTATCAAGGCTTCTGATAAGTACAGAGGTCACTGGAGGAAATATTGGTGGAGGAAAAAGAGAAGATAGGAACCGTTCTTTCACTTCCTTGGTCTGTTCACATTGTTTTGTCGAAAGTCTGAGACGGTGAACGACATGCATGCAGCAACCACAGTGGCCGCCACTGACAACAGTAAGCAGTACAGTCTGCTTTAGCTTCTCTTCCCCTTCCTTCCCTACTTCTCCACCCCCTCCACATCCAACCCCGGAGTACAGGAAGTCTCATGTCTGACTCCACACAGGAAATTCTACACAGAAGTTTGGCTCAAGAATATAAAACTAGCCCTCTGCTATGTGCCAGGGTGTCAACATTTTCCCCCCATTCTACTCCAAAATAAGCCATTAAACGTGCAGATTAGCGGGACGCCACAGTCGGGGGAAACTCTAGGAAGAGAGGGTCGTGCATGAGTTAATCTAGTCACAAAAGAGATTACAGATTTAAACCAAACTAAAGCTGTCAAGCCGGAGCCAAACCCATATTAACACATGGGATCTGTGAATGAGACGACACAGGTCAGAGCTACTGGTGGCATCTGCTGCCCATTGTCTTACACCAAACTCAGAACCAGAAGAGAAATTATTACAACAGACGGTATTCAATGCTTTAAACACACAGATTGTGGTTTTATATGATCGGAGCCTTGTTAGGGACAACATTGCTGACATTAGAATAAGCTGCATACACCCTGCTGTCTTTCTATGTTCTCCTGGCACACAATGAGGATGTGGGCTCGGGGTGCACCAGGCCGGGGGTCCAGTTAAACCGCTAATTTTAACTGGGAGGATTAACTACAGTTGGTCAGGGGTTAGAACATGGCAAAGAAAAGGTGCCATACCAGAGAGCCTTTACGGATTAAACACCCCAACACCAACCCACATGTTGCAGGACTCAGATCTGCACCCTGAGGTGGGCACAGCCGGGCAAAGTGAAAAGTCATCGCGATGATGCACACGTCTTCCACACTCCCACCCACCCATAAATAGCTCCGCAGACTTCAGTAATATTGATAATTCTGAGTGGCGTTTACCTCTCTGTCAGATGTGCTTTTATCCCTTTCCTTACATTAGAGATCATTAACTGGATTAATCCTCTCCTCCCAGCAGAGTGAACAAAGAGGACACTGTTTCCAATCACCTCACAAGACTGGAGTTTTGTTGAAAAAAAGCTTTTGGTTCACTCACATTCACAACCACATGCAGGCTTGTTCAGCCAGTAGAATAACATGCATGGGTGTCTTTTCACGAATGAATCGATCACTGAATAGGGCTCCAAAGGATGATTTTTTTCATTAAAAATGATTTTTTACGTCTATAAATCGTCACAAAGAAAGTAAAAATAAGTAATGTCAATAGATAGATATAAAAACTTAAAAAGCAGATACAAGTCTGACATTGAAGAAGCTGGAATGAGTAAATACATGACACATGTTTGCTTAAAATAAATCATTAATTTGTCAATTATCTAAATAGTTGACCATTAATGTTTCGCTGAAGGACTAATCAATGTGTCGGCACTACAATCACAAAGCACCAGTGAAGAATTACGTTTTAACAAGTGGTTTAATCTGACCATTAGAAGAAAGTCGTGTATGTGACGTTCACAGATTAGTCATAATCACAACTGGAAGTGATTCGTTTCTAGATGATCCACTAATAGACTAACCATTGGACCGGATATAAACAAGTACGCAGCTCACACCCCGTTACCCCAGTGTCCATCCACACTTTGGGGGTCTGTTTGAGGAGGAAGAGGAGGAGAATGACGCTCAATGGTGTTACAATAAAACGCAACCAGCTCTAACATTACTCTAGATTACTGGATTATCCTAACCCGGCAGCAGGCCACTGAGTCGGATCAACACGCTCACCCATCACGCTCGTGCTCTTTAAACTTCAAGTAAAACAGCGAAGGATGGAGCTCAGAACTGAACATTTAGGGAAACGGAGTCGAGCCAGATTTTTTCTTTTTTTGTATTCGGCACATATCCCACCCCAGCCCCCGTAGCTCATCACAGGCCACAAAAAGAAGTCCAGACCAGGACCCCCCCAAACACCCTGCTCCCCCAAACTGTCCGTCCATTAACTCACAATAAACGCCAAAACCCGCACGGATAGTTGTGGATTAAGTCAATCACAGCCAGTTTGCGGGTATATTTCCGATAACATCACAGGAAAGCAACTTCACGTCGGACGGACTCATGTCCATGTAGAGAAGAAGAAAAAGATCAGCCTTCTTCTTCTTCTTCTGTGACCTTGTCGACAATAAGCAGCAGCCCCCCTACCTCTGTTTTAATGTCCGACAGCCCGGAGAATATGACCGGAGTCTCATTTCCACCGCGATGCTGCCCACAGTTTGCAGAGGTTTACAGTTATTCTGGGCGCTGTCCCTCTCCTCGATTTCGCAGTTTTTTGTGTCCACAATCAAGCCAGCACGAGCTACCACAACTAACTTCTGGTTCCAGGTTTTCAATATAAAAGCTCACCAAGTGAACAGAAATGTGCAGCTGATTTGAAAGCACAAATACGTAGACATTAATGAAATGTCAAGGATTTTGGTTCATATGATCCAAAAAATATTTTGCCATAAGGTTTAGGACACGTGAGAAATTGATTTAAGGCCACAAAATGACAGAACTTTTTTTTTTTAAACTTAAACTTTATTATAATCGTCATTATACATTAGGTACATATATATGAAATTGAACCTAATGGCCCAACAACTGAACCCTGAGGTACACCACAAATAAAAAATAAATATTATCATTAAGAGATACAAGGTTTGTTTTGTTAGTCGAGTAAAGTTTAAAAAAAAAGTTTCTCTGAGAATATTTTAATTTGTGAAAAAAAGACCCTCAGTGTGGACAAGGAAACGTTTTGCCAAAACTCCCTTTAAGTGAACAATTGGCGAGAGGAAGAGAAACAGTGGGGGGGGGGGGGGGGGGATTTCTCCTCCAGAACAGAATAGATGTCATACTATTCTTGCAATAACAGACAATCGGATCAGCCTTCCGAATTAAAATGAGAGTTTAATGTCTCATGTAGACAAAAATAGCTGTAGATAAATTATAAAATGGAGAAACAGTGTGACAGTAACAGAAACATCAAAATGAAGTCAGCATTAAGTGAAACAAGTTAAAAAGCAAAAGACGAGAGGTATAAAAAACAAAACCATGTTCCAGTGTCCACCTTCTGGACTCAACAAAGATGAGCAGAGTATATTTGTCAACACAGTATCAAATGACACTGACTGAAAACAAAATATTAGACTATCATGAATGATTGTGAAAAGTATACTGACTAGACAGACAACAGCTACACCAGATAGGAATAGTCTATTGGTGTGTTCGTTTTAAAATATACATACATTTGTACTCAAATTCTGTTCCTAAATCTGTAGCTTCACCCAATTGCGAACAGCTGCACACATCAAAGCTATAAATCTGAAGAAAATTACTCATGTGGAGTGTGTGTATTTTCGCAATGTTATCAGGACTGTGAATACAACCCGTCTAAATATACCCTATTAAACCCCTCCTTTCCCCCCGTTTTTATTTGTAAATAAGTGGGCAACAATCCATGTAAACATCAAGAGGGAGCCAGCCATGAATCACTTTCACGTATGGGACAATTCCGCAGACTATCTCTGATGGTTCAAATGTTGCTACAAGCCATGTTGAATGTAGATGCAGCATTGATGACAGGTGACATTTTGCATCGTCTTAAAGATATACTCACAGAATCTTTGCCTAATATAAGACACCCAGGACGGTCCTGCCGGTATAGTCACTCTGGACCAAGCTACTATGCCATTAGCCAACAACGTATGTTTTTACATTTTATTTTGAAATGTTGCTCTTGCAACCGGAAATCATGTTCCGGCTAGTTGCTGTGGCAACAAGGATGTCCCTCAGTCTGTCACGGTTTCCTCCGTTGTTGCTCGTGCTTCTCTATCGACGCCACGGCGAATCCAAAATAGGAAGGAAGGAAAAAAACAACAGACATGGATTTTCCGAAGAAGAGGAAGAAGACAAAGTGACCCAACTAGTCATCACCCAAGGGTGGCCCTGTTAAACGTGTGTGTTCAACTTCAGCAGTTAAATCCATCAGAGGCGGGCCGTTAGTTCGAGTTTGACGGAGGAGGGGAGGGTTAAGGAGAGGGAGCGAAGGGGCGATGAAGGACAACATGTGGCGCTTTTTCCTCCAGATTTCCTACCAAACAGGACGTAGCAGCTGACAAAACCAAGAGTGCGGCTATACATCTTTAAGATTAATTAGTGTCAGTTAAATAAATGCCATGTTGTAGAGAAGTGTAACCACACAACACAGGGATTATCCAGCCCTTTTCCCGTAGTACCGACACCATGTGAACAGTATCATCAGAAACCAATAACTGGGGCTCAATGTAAGCGTGAAGGTGTCGTGTGTACACAGCCTTAACATCAAGCTGACCGTAAATCCAATAGCTGTTCTACTGGAGAATAGGAAACCAAAGAAATATGGGCAAGTACAATGGAATACCAGTGAATATTTAATTGGCCCCAACAGGCTTTCTTCTCACATGATGCCACTTCATGAGACATGTCACATGCAGTTGGTCAGTATTTCTATATGCTATAGTCTGTTGGTATCAGTAAAGTTAGAGCCAAACCAAGCATATCCACATGTATGTACTTTGCGTGTGTCGGTAGAAAAGAAAGAGCTGCTAAACGTTTGACTGACTTTACAGTAGATATTTCACAATCCTCAGGTGAAAAGTCTAGTTTAGGATTTTGGAGTTACACCTGAATGGGAATGAAAATTGCTAAAAATGAAAATGTACAGAAAATTTGAACATCATTGTGAAAATCAGTAGTCCAGACAAGTGACGTCTTGTTGCTATACATTCTGTCATAGAAAGGAGTGAAGATATTGATATCAAGTAGTCCATTTAATAAAATAGATCTGCAAGCAAAATACACTGACATTTCTGTGTTAGCACTCAGTTGTTTCTCTGCTTATTTTTGATAAAACAGTTTCTAGCCATAATTTCTTTCAGGCTTTAACTGTACTTCTAACACACGTTAACTTCTTTAAAACCAGACTGATTTTAAATCCATGATTGAGCTGCAGAAGCCTAAAAAAAATAAGCGTCAACATCTACTTTCTTTTTTAAAAATTGGTTGTACAGTCACACATCTGTTCTTGTCTGCCACACGGTTATTAAAATGTCATTCAAGCTGCTACGTCGCATTGCAAATGGTACAAAAGGAAAACATCAACCCAAAGTGGAATGGCTACAAAAGGGAGCAAAACAATGTTCATTCCTTGCACTCATCAGTGACAATGTTTAGTACATACAAGTCATCTAAGGGTGTTACAGTAGCAAGAAAGGATCAGAAGATAAGCAGTCTATAAAGCTTTTAAAAACTAGAATTGGTTTAAAACAGGAAATTACTAAAACACAAAAAAGAAGCCGAAAAAATAAGAAAAAAAATGACAATTTTCTTATCTTGAAAATGTATCATCTTCCTGAAAGTTGCCTCCGTTTCTGCAATCTTATGACATTTTTGATTATGTGTCAGGGACTTTCAACGTGGGCCTAAATGTACTTTTCATCTCCGGACTGAGAGGTGCACAGAGCTCTTCAGTGAGGATACCGACTATTGCCTGGAATTGCAGCAAAAAACATAATGCAAAGTCCACATTATGGGTGTGACTGCTATCTACTTACAACTTTTACCCACACAGCTGTATGAACGAGTAAAACATAAAAACAATAGGGCTTCGAGAGAGAGGAAGAGGTTTACCCAGATCTTTATAAAAATGACATGCACCCAGTCTAGATTTAAGAAGAGGAGGTCCACCGTGTTAAAACATATTTCATGGACTAGAACATAGAAATGTACTCCGTCAGAAGAGATTCTGTAATGTATATAATCTTAGAAGTTTTCTACCACATACAGCCACCCTAAACTCAAAAGTACTGAAATGCATCCATTTTTGAAAGTAAATTCATAATAATCCAACTCTCATCAATACATGATGACAAAGCAAATCTTAAATTACAACAGTGATGTGCAGGATGCAAGTGTTTGTAATCCTAAATGACAAGAATTAAAAACCAAGATGTGATCATGGGTCTAGGTGTGTGTGGGTTCGACTCTCACATCCATCACCGGTCCATCATGCTGAGGATCATCTCAGGGGTGAGGTCTCCGTTGGGGGGGGCCTCAGACAGCTGCAGCTCTGGGGCCGCCCCCTCTTCTGGGGGCAACTCCTCCAGCTGGATGGTGGACTTCCCTCCACCGACCACCACCTCCTCTACGGCCCCCTCATTGCCATCCTCCTGGTCATCTTGATCGGCTCCAACCTCCTTCTTCACAATTATGTCGTCCACCTCTCCAGTGGCCTCGTCCTCCACGCGGATGATGGCAGCCACTGTTAAGAGTTTCAGGTCAGATTCTGGTTCTATAAGCTATGAATATGCTTTTCACATATAAAAGAGATGAGGGGGATTTTGTGATCGGACTTACAGTCCATTAGCAGCCATTCAGTCTCACTCTGTGTGGCACAGAAAAAGCATTGTAGTCACTTACGGTCTGGTTTGTTCTTCGGGGGGCGTCCACGTTTCCTCTTGACCGGTGGCTCCACAGGGGCCGGGATGGGGACGACGGGTGGGTCCTGTTCCACCTCAAGCTCACTTAGCTCCTCTTCCTCCTCTGCCTCATCCAGTTCATCTTCTACAGATCAAAGCAACATAAGCAGACATAAATTAAATCTAGACAAAGTAGGTTTGAATAGAACCACCACCACAGTATAGGATGAACTGTGTCCCAGTTGGGCTTACATTTCTGTGGTTCTGTACAATCTTCAGCAACAAAATCTGTAAGGCGGCAGCTATCGATTATTTTAGTAAGAGGGTAGTCCAGCGATAATTACAACCTTTTACAGCCAGGTTAAATGATAAATGGCCTCCTTTGAACAAATGTCATCGCATATTCTGAAGTAAAATTGGGGGGGGATTGGTACACAAAACAGGAGATTTGCTACGTGTACAATACCTGTGTCACCCTCGTCTCTCCTGGCCTGCATCTTCCTCTTCCTGCCCCGACGAGCCTTTTTGGGAACAGGAGTTCCATTTTCTTCTTCTTCATCATCAATTTCGCCCGTGCAGTTCTCAGTGTGACGCAGCATGGTGTTCTGTGGACGCACACACACACACACACACACACACACACACACACACACACACACACACACACACACACACACACACACACACACACACACACACACACACACACACACACACACACACACACACACACACACACACACACACACACACACACACACACACACACACACACACACACACACACACACACACACACACACACACACACACACACACCATTCACAACCCAGTCACATGCTGTAAAAGGCAGCTACATGCGTTAGTTATAACTCAGAGCTCAGGCCTACCCTGCGGGTGAACGTCTTGCTGCACTTGCTGCAGACGAAGGCCGTGGGCACAAAGTTGGGATCATGGTAGCGCTTGAAGTGCATGTCCAGAAGCTGCTTCTGCCTAAAGGTTTTCTCACACTGGCTGCAGGCAAACGGCTTCTCCCCAGTGTGTGTACGCTTGTGCATCACCATGTGGCGTTCCTATGAGGAAACAGGTCAGATATAAAGTAATTTAGCATGAAAACAGATGAATACCATAATCATATTCCACGTGACACACACCTGTCTGCAGCAGTAGTCACACTGTTCACACTTGAAGCGTTTCTCGTTCTTGTGGGTCTTCTGGTGTTGGATGAGAGCGTAACGCTCATGAAACACAGCGTCACAGTAACGACACTTCTTTCCCTTCTCAAGAAATGAGTGCTGCTTCCTCAAGTGAACACCTGGAATAGAAAACAAGACATGAACATCTGTTAGACAAATGTTACCGTTTGTACTAACAAAGACCAAAAAAACATTTCTGATGCCGTCCAATAGGGAATGCTTGTACTCCAAATGACTGGGACTGGCACGTTTTAGACAACATTTCTATTATAAATGATGACGTGAAACAACAATTTCTCTTAACAACCATACTTCATGATCTCTCCCAAGACCCACGTAAAACACAGCCTTCCTAGCACTTGGTCGTCTTTCTAATCTGCATTTGATTACATTTAGTTTTAAGTTAAAAAAAGGCAACCCATAACTAACCAAGGTCGCTCTTGCGTGCGATGACGGTATCACAGTGTGGGCAGTGAAACTTGGCCACGTTCTCCGTGTGTTTCTGCAGAATATGCATCTTCATGGTGCCGCTCTGTGTGAAGCGGGCATGGCAGATGTAGCACTCGTACGGCTTTTCACCTGCACCACAGGGGATACAAAGTTAGTTAGTGAGGTACTCTTCTCAGACTGGGAGTAACCCTTCTTTCGGCCAATAGACGGCGCAAGTACGTTACCTGAATGTGTCCTCATGTGTCTCTTCAGCTTGTAAGTGTCTCTGCTGGCGTAGCTGCAAAGACTGCACTGGAAGGGTCGCTCCCCAGTGTGAGAGCGAATGTGCCTCTTCAACTTACTCACCTAAAAACAAATGACAGAAAAATTAAAGCTCATCACTGGGAGTAATTTAAACATCAGATGAGTACTTAACACAGAACAACATGTAGTCACGTACCTCAACGCTGCAATAGTCACACATGGAGCACTTGAAGGGCTTCTCGTGTGTGTGTTTGTAGCGACGATGACGCACCAACTCACCGCTGGTCACAAACGCCATGTCACAGTCCTGGCACTTATGTGGCCGAGTGCCTGAAGAAGGAAGTGAGAATGAAGAGACGCCGCCATTTATTATTGAAAACATTTAAAAGTAACATTACATGAAACAAGAACAAAGGAAGCATGGATGAAAAGTAAAGGAACTTTTGAGTGCTAATGTAATGAGAGAAATACCTGTGTGTGTATTGAGGTGGTTTCTCAGCAGAGTGACAGTTCGAAATGCACGTCCACACAAGTGACATTTATGTGGCCTCTCGTCTGTGTGGCTCTTCATGTGTCTGTCCAGGTTGGAGCGCCTAGGACAGGTGTAGCTACACAACTCACACTGGAAAGTCTTCTTTACACCTGGACACAACATTTTAGGATTATAAAGGAGGAACATCACACACCCAAACTGCAATCCAACATGTCTTTTCAGAATCATGTTGCGATATTTATAGAACTTGTATCAAAGTCTAACCCTTTTTCTTGATCTTGGTGGGCTTTGGTGGCTTCATGTTGCCCACAACCTTCTCAGCATTCACTTCTGACAGCAGCCCCTCCTGCTGCTCTTCTTCAAAGTCGTACACAGAGACGTCCATGTCACGATTGCCCTCCCCGTAGCGCAGGCGGCTCTTCTTTCCCTTCTTCCCTCTACTTCGTATACCGCTGATGGGCTGGTAGTCTGGGTCCTTTGTCCATTCTGGGTCTTCTTGTAGGGGCACAATGGTTTCTATTTCTGCTGCCTCTTCCTCCTCCTCCTCTCGCCTCACCTCTTGAAGCTCCTCATGGACTGCCTGCAGCTCCTCTTGCTCTACAGTCTCTACCTCACCATTGGCACCCACTTTTACCACCTAAAAGAAAACATTACGCATGTATCGTATTGTGACCAGACTCTTTTACAACAATAGTAGTCCACAGAGTTCCAGGACATAACTAAAGTAATTTCTCACCTGGAAGCCCTCTGGCAAGGGAAGGGTGTGACAGATAACGGGCTCTGCGTCCTTGTTAACACCTGACGCATCGAGATATGTGGCATGGAGCCCTGTTGTGACCGGTAACTGCACCAGCTGAAGCTGACCCAGACTTAACGCAGCTCCTGCCTGCTCCTCCATATTCACCACCTACACAGAGGAACAAAAAGACATTTCACAACAAGGCCAGTAACTGATAATCGAACTGTCGATTAAAATTGAACTTTAACCTCTTAACCTGTGTTCTATACCAACCTGGAGCGTGATGATCTGCCCCTCGTCTCCACCAGTAACAGTCACCGTGCCTCCGCCCTCCAGCACCTCCGTCTTCATCTGCAGCAGAGTCGGATCGAGAGCGTCCATCACCAGCATCTCCATGTTATCGGCCACCCCCCCCTGTGCGGCCATGACGGCCCCTTGCATCAAAGCATCTCCGCTCCCTGGCAGGACCTTTCCATCAGCAGCCTGCGCGATCTCCATGGAAACAGCCTCTCCCTCCATGGCAACGGGTCAAGTAACACCCTTAATGAGGAAGACGTAAAAAAATAAAAAGTTAGGCAGAAAGTACACAGTGAAATCGTTCAAATGTAACTGCATTTCTTTGTATATGTATTTGGGTGGTGGTAGTACCAGAGATGGGCATTTTTAAAAACTCAAGAAGTATTTTGATGACCCAGCTTAATTAATACTTTCTACGTAGCATACAGAGTATTCCCCTTTGTAACCACACAATATAGAAAACACTCAAAAAGTACTTGATATGGATCATCATGTCTTAAATATACCTGTTCACATATGTAGGGGCCTGAAAGTCATCAACTGCATGTAATGACAGGAAATACATTCAATTTAAATGTAATTTTAGGTGTTGTATAATGTACTGGGTTGCTAAAAGGGAGCATATATAGATTGTGTCTCTAGCACAGAGAGCATTGATCCATTTCTTCTCGCTGCTCATCTCCGGGTAAAGTAGAGTACGAGTCAAAGTAGTAGTAGCTAGAGTACAACTCAAGTGACCAAAGTGTTGTGAAGAAGCAAACCGTGTGAGTTTATCATGTGTAGTTCCACTATATTGTAGTCCAACAGTGAGGTTACGTTAAACTTTGGAGAAGTGTCCGTGTAGCGTGACGTCTTCCTGTGTTGATTAGACAATGATAACGATCGATCAATCAATCGATACTTCGCGGTCACGCGTTCCGACTGTTTCAAGAACGTTTAAAATGACTTTTTAACACCTTATCGATGGTTCACAATCGAATAATCGTGCATTGTTAAAGATATAAACTATTCAAACATGAACTCGTGTTAGTTAACTCGGGAGGCGCGAGGAAACAGGAAACAAAGGGCACGATAAGATGGACGTCAGGCCTGAACTAACTTAAAACAGAAATACAGGGAAATCTAACCATCCCCGTGCAAATACCCCAAAATAACAGCCCAAAAGCACCAAACCGCTCAACCGAGACACGGAGCTACAGTTTATAGACAGATTTAGTGCGTTTTGGACAACGATAGAGGGAGACAAACACCCCCCGCCAGCCGCCCGGTAAGCCCTACCGTGACACCTAGAGGCCGACGACGGCTCCTACAAAAACGTTTCCGTGTTTGGAGGAAAAGCAACGACTTCACTTACTCCCAACTGCTTCTTTCCCCCGTTATATTCAGTTGGATGATGGGTGCATGGGGTTGTTCCCTTCAGTCCCGTCGTAAACGTCCGTACGTGCTGAGCGCGCGGACTATTAGTTTTCTCCCGCTTAGGAAGAGTGGGCCTCACACAAAATGGCGGCCCTTAAGAGCTAACCGCGGCTGCGCGAGCACAGCGCCCGAGGGAGTAAAGGGGCGTGGTCGGGCTGTGGCTGGGGGTGATTGGCGCCAGATTTGAATTCAAGCGTGGGCGTGGCGTCCCGGAAACATGACGAAGATGATTATCGATAAACCTGAGGGATTATTGATTAGTTTTCTGGCAGATCACTATTGCCCCAGGCGTGGTTTCTAGACCGCAGTCAATTTGTAGTCGCTTTTAAATCGAAATTGTAAGTATTTTTGGTGGATTAAAGCAATACACAAAATCTATCACAAGAGGGCAGTATGAATGTTGTAGGTGTAGGGCGGGCCTCATGACACACAAACGTGATTGTGTGCACCGTCCTCAATGACTTTTATCATTGTGTCATACTGTAGATTGAAGCTGACAGTTTTACATGCAAGTAATCACCTGAATTTGTGATATTATGTTGCCACCCGCATTTTGAAAAACAAAACTGATAAATGTTACCATTGGCAGATTACACTGCTGGTAGAGAACAATAACATGCTGGGCTCTCCTACTTTTGGCTGTACATTTTTAACAGTTTTTCTTGGTACTTCCTGTCCCCAGATGTGCTGTCTGGTAAATGTAGTAGGTTACAGATTGTTAGTTACCCTTTTAATAACATCATCAATGTTGTGTAACATATTACATTTGATTACTTATTTTCCATATTCCATATTTTTGTGTGTGTTGGAATGTTACAATAACCGAGTGCCTACTACTCTAGGTCTGTTACATCTGCAATATGCACCCTATAGCACTAAAATAGCTGATGCCATATTACTCCGCGTGGAAAACCTGACATGATCAAAAGTGGAAAACAAGTTATTTCTGGGTTGTTAAGTAAGAGTTAGCCTCTCAGAAAGGGAACAGCACTTACAGAAACAGAGAAAAGAAATATGATCCCCATAGAGAAATTGTGCAGATTTTACCATAAATCAAAGTTGAATCATATAAATCTTTTTCTTATCTGTGTACATTATTATACATTTGAACCAGTTTCAAACTGGGAATTGAGTTGCCTGGTTTGAATATCAAATATTCAAACAATTCCCATGAAACTCCCTTCATATGCACCTTGGGGAGGTTAGTAGTAAGATTAAGATACATAGAGATGTGTGCTTGTGGGTGTGTGCCTGTGTTTTATTTCATGGCTTCTGAGCTAATCTTACAGCTCATTATCAAGGTAACAAATCCTCTCTGGGCTATTTTCTCTATTACTGGTGAGACATTTTTCTTTGAATTACAGCATTTCTTTTCCGCATATAAAATAAATTATTAATTTGTTACATAACCCAACAGAACATTTTGTTCATTTCAGATATTTCCATTGCAGTATCCTCACGTGCATGTACTTGTCATAGGCTAGGATGGTTGTAAACATGTCCGTGTGGTCACTCTATTCCTCCATCTCTCGGCCTCTTCTTCTTTTATCACCATCTTTTTGCTCATGGTTTTCCTCTTGGAGGGGAGGGGGCCGAGAGAGGAGAGATTCTGATGTCAGATGTGTCAGTCTAGCCAGCCTGGCCCCTCCCACCTCAGTGGAGGCATTACATACTGCTGCTGCTCCAGCTCTTAGCAACCGTGCCTCAGCAACAGAGCCACGGAAACAGAGCTCCAAGGCAACAGCGTGCCGTGTCTCCCCAATGGAGCTGCCATTGGGCGGACCAGCGCTCAGGCACTATACCCAGAGCAGACCGAGACCTCACCGACAGAAACTGAACTATCGTCCCAGCAGACCGCAGGTACTGTGAAGGAGGATGAGAGAGGTCTTTGTAAAGATGGAGTGTGAGGGAAAAGGTGGTGTGTGTGTGTGTGTGTGTGTGGAGAGAAAATGGAAGGGAGGGAGAGAGGAAAGATGTAATAGGGTACAGAGGGGAGAGGCAGGGGGAAGGGAAGGATGGAGAGGGGGGGGGCTGTAAAAGATGCCTGGTCCCTGCTTGAATAAGGGAGTCCCATTGTACCGGTCACCGGCTGTTTGATGAACACACACTCGGCATTTTCTGTGTGTAAGAGCATGATGACAATGTAAGAGAGCGAGCGGTAAAAAAGCTAAAATGCCTTTTTAATTTGGTAATAGAATTGTATCAAAATGTGTGTGATCATCTGCCATTTTCCACTGAGCTGTAGAGAGGCTGTCACTCCCTTGGAGCCAATGGCCAGGGAGACTAAATTCAAGCAATTCCCCAGACAGGATATCATGTAACGGTGACTTCTGCTAAATTTGTGTTCTGCAGTCAACCTCCTGGTTTTTATTGCTACTTGTGGCCACAGATGTTAATATGATCAGGAGGATGCTAAAACTGTATAGCTGCAGTTTTGATATCACATTACCTACATCGGCAAAATGAGTTATCTTGCTTTCATTCTGCATGTGAAATCCAGTGACGCCCCCCCAATTGTACGTTACTGAGCAACTGACTCCCAGGAGGCTGGTTTAGCATCATAGATGAAAGATTCAAACCAAAATACACCTATAGAGGCAGAATAAATACTAGTGCCAGAGTGTGTGGGTTTTTCAAAGGTGAGGGTTGTGTAATGTAAAGTTTGTTTGATCTTTGGAGTGAAATGTTGTTTTCTGTGTATGTGTGTGGTAATTAGGAGACAATAATTGAGAGTGACAATGAAGTCCTTGAGCTCATGGGGAGAGTGGATGAAGGAGTTGAAGAGTTCTTCACCAAGAGAGTGCTTCCTACTGATACACCGTGAGTATCAACAGCTGCCCAATTTGCCTCTTTATAGTCCCTTGATATTTAGCCAACCTAGACTCTATCTGCTTTAATAGACTATAATTGAATGCTCACAGTATTGGTTTGATATACAGTATATGATCCTTAATATAGGGAAAAGCAAGATGAGGAATCTATCACAGTGCACGAAGTGGCCCCTGCCAGCTCTGTCCCCTGTCCACCCCCGACGAAAACCCTCAGGAGGAAGCTCGGTGATTTCTTTACACTCAAAAAGAGACGAGGTCTGAAATCAGAAACAAGCCAGGAGGGGCGACCCAAAAAGACCTCCATCGCCGATCTCATTCGCCCGCTCAGGGAGGTCACCAGAGCTGAGAAAGAAAAGGACAAGGACCGAGTCAAGGAACAGGACAAGGAAAATGAAAAGGAGAAAGGGAAAGAACATCCCAGTGCTGTGACTGGAGAGTCGGCTGTTCAGGAGACACCTGGTGCTCAGCTGAGGGGTGAAGGGGTGCCTCCCCGTCGAGCTCTCAGAGAGGGGAAGTCCCAGTCTCTCATTTTGCTGTCTGGATCAGCAGCTGCAGGGACTACTAATGCCAGAAACACTTCAAAGGTGGGTGCTAGTAGAGTTAAAGTCATACATACATTCAGATCAGTAGATTTGTTTTGAAAAGCACTCACAACGCTGCTGTTGCTCATTTCAGAAACAGCTCGAAGGCCAACATAGCTTTGAACAGAAACTCCATCTCATGCTTCAACGTATTGGAGTTTCCAAAGCCCAGCCAGGAGAGACACAGGTGTGTGAATGTGTACGTCTACATTTACAGATGTATACTGTAGGAGTCTGCAAAAGTGTTTAAATGCTTCTTTTATTTTTGTAGAATCAGGAGGGAGAGATGAAAAAAGCAGAGTCCGAAGGTATGTCCCTTTATCTATTTGATGTTTGATATGATTAAACTCGTCTCTGCTCCAGCTTAGTGTTAATGAATCAGAATTAATCTTTGAAGTTGAGGGATTTGTATCAAAAGGAGAGACTTTTTAACAAGGATCACTTCTTTATTAAATATATTTAATATCTCTTTGGGCTGATAAGACTGCTCTCCATCCGATATAGTGACATAATAGTGCATTCATTATTCTGGTAAATGATTCTTGTGTCTTAGGTACTATCATTGACAGCAAACCTGAGCCACCACCTACTTTCACAAAACCTCGAACGATGTCTGCATCCTCAGGTAGAGTACAAACACTGACTGTCTCTCTCATACAGTATGTGTATGACAGGCTAAATAATTTGCACATTCAAATTTTTTTTCTGTAGATACAAGGCATCAAATTCGCCCAAGCGTGTCAGCACACGAGTCAGCCGGGAAACCCGCTTTGCTTCCAAAGCCTGTTATCAAACCGGGTCCACCCCGCTCAACATCTGGCCGCAACACACCAGAGAATGAGTTAGCCCAAATACAGGAAGGGGAGACAAACACACCCACTAAACTGAGTCCAACTGCAGCTCCATCTACCACTGCTGCTCCTGCACTCACTGCTACCACCACTCCTACTGTACCGACAAACTCAGTCCCTGACTCAACCGGTTTTACAAGTACTGTACCTCCCTCTGACTCAGATATATGCACCGACTCTGTTTACGCCACAGCAGCAGCTACAACACCCAACAATGTTACAGAGCCTGACAGCGAACCTTCTATCCTTGAAGCTAATGCTACTACCCCTGAACTACCCACCTCCACCTTTCCGACAACCCTTACAAGCACTACTACACCCACCGAGCCCCTCGCCACTGTTTCAGTTACTTCCGCTTCCTCTGAGTCCATCAGTCCAAGCCTCTCTGTCACTTCCAACCCAACAACAATAACAACGCCTTCCATTACCACCTCGGAAACTGTTTCTGCTCCCAGCAATGGAAGCGCAGTTTCCACAACATCAACAAATCTGTCAACTAGATCGACTTTCCCAGAGCCAACTGGCGTTCTCTCTGTCGATGCCACTCCTGCTGCTGGTGGTGATGCAGCTATTTCTGTCATCACCATAGCTTCTTCACCCTCCACCAGCATATCAGAGATGCCCCCAGGCGTGTCTGCCACCATCACTTCAGTCACTGAAGCTTGTGAGGATCCCACTTCAGTCACCTCCACTAGCTCTGTAACTTTAGTTTCATCAGTCACTAAAACAACATCTCCACCTCCTAACTCAAGTCATGACATTACAACTGCAGTTTCACCTGTCGCCTCCATTACCTCCTCCTCCACCCTGATCTCTTCTGCCCTTCCTCCCCCCATCTCCACCTCCTCCACCACCATTACAAGCCCAACATCCACCGCCTGCATGAATTCTATCTCTACTTCCACCGTTACTCACCCAGCCCCCCCTAGCCCTGCTGAAATATCTGTTCCCTACAATTCTTCGGGTGAAACAAACCCCACAGACACCCCCTCCACCGCCTCCAGTTTAAACCATGCAGATACCACTTCCACTACCAGTTCAGCTACCGCTGCTGCAATTTGCTCCCCACTCATGACTGACTCAGACCCACCTTACACTTACGACGTCAGCACTACCCTCACACCAACTATTGACAACTCAAGTGCTACTACTCACCATTTGACCAGTCCAGCCCCCTCTAATGATAATCCCGGTCAAGATTTGCAGACATCTCCTGAAGAAAGATCCAGTGTAGAGCCAGCAGAAATGGGCACAGGTAAGTTTTGAGTTCCGTCTTGTATGTAACTCTCTGCTTTAACCTGTGTGTAGATGTGTGTTGAATGCTGTTTTTTTGGAATTTTCGTCTCTTAACAGCAGATGAGAAGCTTGAGAAGGTTAAAAAAAGCAAGCAAACTGAGATGGATGAGAGCAAGAAGGCCGTCGACGGTGGGAAGGAGAGCAAGAAGGAAAACGAGAAACCAGCTCTCACTTCCAACAGTGAAGTTATGATTAAAGAAGTGCAGGAAGAAAGTGTGAAACCCGAAGAAGATGCAATTAAATCAGAAGTGGGAATGGCTGAACCTGCATCAAGGAAAGATGGTGAGCTGTGCAGGAACAAGGGGGAGATAGAAGGTCAAAAACAAGGAGAGGGTGAGGAGTAACTCAAAAATAAAGAAATTGTTAAACACGGGACCAACTACTGTGACAGGGGCAGGAGAGGCCACAGTAAATGGTAAAGGGGGGAGGGGGAGACGATCCATGGCACTTCCTACAGGGACCACCACATTTCAGCAGCACACCACAAAGGGTGGGCCACTGGACCAAAGAACTGAGATCCCCTTGGTGTGATGTAATCAACAAATCCAGCAGTGTCTTTGTCCTTTTTTAACTTATGTTTGAATTTTTTGCATTGCACGTATCATTATGTACCATAAGACAACTACTGTGGTAAAATACACCATGTTTACGATAGATGGATAAGAGACATAGTTATGAATATTAAATGGCTTATTGAATTAACTGACCCTTCGTTTTTTTATGAGTTAATATATTACTTCATAACAAATGATTGTATTATGACAAGAAAATCTTAAATCAAGGTACACTTGCTAGCTATTTCAGGATCCCATGGTATTCCTCGTTTGCCATGGAGATATAGCTCCGTTGTTATCACAGTTGGTTATGTCATTGTCTTTGGTGCCAGAACAGCCTGAGCAAACTCCATCAGCTAGGACTATACAAGACCTTGAGTGAAGGTTTTTGTAAAACTACTGTTCCAAAAGTCAAGAATGAACTTTCATGCTGAAATTAATTTAAGCCTTCTGTATTTAAAATGTTAATACACATACATCTATCATATTACATATATTTGTAATGGACAAGGCAGAATATATTTATAACATAATTAGAAATCACAGGCTACACAACTGGGGAAGTATAGCACTCGAGGTTAAACTGTATTTCTTCATTTAATTTTTATGCTGGTACTGTAAAACAATTGTCAGGCAGTTTTCAAATTAATTCTAAAGTCATATTTTGTCTTACTTTACAGCACTGCTGTATATTATGTATGCACACAGCGGAGCTTACTTAACTAAATTCTGAAATGGAGGTCACATTTTTATCCAAACCAAATGCTCTTTACTATCTATGGTAATGTAAAGGTGTACCAGCAACTCAAATACTTCCAAAAAGTTACAATATATTTCCTGTGTCTAATATTACCTAGACAGCTGGCCAAAGCCTGTAGAACAGGATGTAATGAAGGGGATCCTCCGTTCACAACAGCTGGAGGAGTAATAAAGAGTATTTTGGGCCTCATTCACAAAATGTTTCTTAAATTCAACTTGTGTTTTTGAGCAAAATGTCAATTGAAGTGTGGAAATCATAATAACGTTCTACCTCTTGATCTCGCACAAATGTTTAGGTAGAGCTGAACATGCTGAAAGGATGTTTGGGGTACATTTGTTAAACAGACATGATGTTCATGTTCATGATGATAGGCAGACGCCCTGAAGACCTGCTGAGAGAGAGTGACGAGTGTAAACAGTTTAAGCACAGGGAGCTTTCTTTGAGGTGTGCTTAATGTACAAAGTCAAAAACAGAGAACCTTTCCTCCCTAAACGCTACGTTTACACAACAAAGTATGCATGTTCCTTGTTTTGGATTGTACATGTTTGATTCAGATTCAGATTCAGAAGTAGAAGAAAAGAAAGATTAGTTCATCACCCACACCAGCAGATGTCGCTGTCGGGGACATTGCCCAGAAAGCCGCACTTCACCCGGAAGAGGAGGACCGAGGGAAACGACGGCAGAGGAATTGTTGTAGACTGTCCACACAAGTGTGAAGAGTTTCTTTTGCTATTTAGATAATCCAGCTAGTTACGAAACAACTACTACCCGAGGTACATTCGCAGGAGGATTCAGCCTCGTCGTGCACACGTTAGAGATGTCGGTCGTGCCTCCCTGTCGCTCGGCCGCAGGCTGGCCGCGCGGTGGTGCCGTTCAGTTTGGGAACAAATACATCAGCGGGCCTGCTAAAGCGCTCCCTCTGGAGAGGACCATCAACCTGTGAGTTCATGTGCAGCAGAAAGTAATGCAGCTCGCATCAATATCAAAGGGTGCTCGTTAGTTAACGAAGACCGACGGTAAAGTCTTAACTGGCTTAATTAGTTTATCATGTGTCAGTAATTTAGCGCCAAAGATCCTGACCGCAGTAAATAACACTGTGTTTCACACAATACATCAGAGTCCATGATGTGGCCATGTCTTGGACTTGGATGTGGTTGCTTTTCAAGAATTTTCCAGGAATATTGGTCTGAATATTAAATATAAAATTGAATATTTAAAAACAAAACACACACGTTTCAGCTTCTCACGTGGGAATATCTGCTGGTTTCCTTTGTCTGCTATTATATTTAACTAAATATATATATATTATAATATATAATGGGCGAAATAGGCAATTTATATGCCAGTCCTTGCTTTGTGAGTTTGTGATACGTATTTTTTAAATTAGTATTTACTTTACATATTTGCATTTTAATGTCCCAACGATACATTTGAGAAAACAAGCAACAGCTCGTTCAAACTAAGGAAAGCAGTAAATATTCACATTTCAGAAGCTGGAATCGATACCAGTAATCGGTTATCAAAATGTTTGCTGATTCAAAGTTACAATAAAGCAAAAAATATTTAATT
The DNA here is from genome assembly GCA_032191485.1 of Leptoclinus maculatus. Classification (NCBI taxonomy): domain Eukaryota; kingdom Metazoa; phylum Chordata; class Actinopteri; order Perciformes; family Stichaeidae; genus Leptoclinus; species Leptoclinus maculatus. The sequence goes on along the minus strand of JAVDOI010000001.1, from coordinate 32,990,177 downwards.
TAAGACTTCAGGATCATACTAACTATGGCAGCCAAATATAACTAGTCTAATCTTTACAGCTGAAACAATTAGTAGTTGTAAAGTAAATTAATCTGCAGTAAATTTGATAATTTGTTTGTCATTCTGTAAATTGAGGATTTGCTCCTTTTCTCTGTTTTATTTGATTTAAAATCTAATTGGTGCTAGTTTGAAAAAAAGAAGCCATTTGAAGATTCTTTCGGTCTCCGGGAGATAAATTGTGCAGATTTCACTATTTTCTGACATATTGTGAATTTTAAAAACCAGTTCATCCAAAAAAAGCAATTGATGGTTTAATCAATAATTATAAATAATTCTTTGTTGCAGCCCGAGATTAAAATTGTGGTATTAAAGAGTATATCCCGGCTTTTTATAGCATATAGGTACGAACCACACTGTGTTGATCTCTGGTCATGCTTAATGACTTCATGTGTGTGTTTGTACTTCAGATACCCTCTTACCAACTACACATTCGGCACCAAGGAGCCTCTGTATGAGAAGGACAGCTCAGTGGCTGCCCGGTTCCAGCGGATGCGGGAAGAGTTTGATAAAATGGGAATGCGGAGGACCGTGGAAGGTGTCCTCATTGTCCATGAACACAGGCTGCCTCATGTGTTACTGCTGCAGCTGGGCACCACTTTCTTCAAACTGTGAGTAGTTTGATGTACAGAGGCTCCTGCATGAAGCAGCAGAAGTGTTTTTTTTTACTGAACTGACGGTTTGCTTCTCTCCTGCAGGCCCGGGGGAGAGTTGAGTCCTGGAGAAGATGAGGTGGAGGGTCTGAAACGCCTGATGACTGAGGTAGCTACATCACTGCACAGTCTAAGCTTCTTGTTGCTGCGGGGATTGTGGAGTTTACACTTATTAACTTTTGTTTTGATGTTAGATCCTTGGAAGGCAAGATGGCGTGAAGCAGGAGTGGTCGATTGACGACTGTATCGGCAACTGGTGGCGTCCAAACTTTGAGCCTCCACAGGTTAGTGCACACATATGACAATGAGGATTTAATCAATTGAAGGAACAATTTTCATAGATGTTATTTCCAATGTTTTAATGGAAAGCAGTGTAGCATTAACTGATCAGTGCTGATTCATAAATCCAGGCTGATGTCGCTGTTGTCAATCAGTCATGGTGTAGTTTATATCTGTGTGTACTAATGTGAGCTGATCCAAAGTTGTTTGTCTTGCAGTATCCGTATATTCCAGCTCACATCACCAAACCCAAGGAGCATAAGAAGCTATTCCTGGTTCAGTTGCAGGAAAAAGGTCAGTATATCGCAACATAACGTGTGAAGTTATTGCATGTTAGCGTCGATGTTTAGTAGAGGATAAAAGCTCCATTGTATCATTGCTTCTTGTTTGGTAACCTGTGATTCCTGTGTTTTTTACAGCGCTGTTTGCTGTCCCCAAGAACTATAAACTGGTGGCAGCACCTTTGTTTGAACTGTATGACAACGCTCCTGGATATGGGCCAATCATTTCCAGTCTACCACAGCTATTGAGCAGGTATAGTTTATGTCATTGTGGAACTAGCCTGAATTGAACTGAGACACTTGTTTTTTTTTTTTTCTTTCTGTTGACTGTCACTGGCTCAATTTAAAAACAGGCTGGAGTCAAAGATCATCACATGAATCGTCTGTATCAAGGATCTGCTATGTACAACTGCTGACAACCTGTATGACCTGTAACTTTTCTAACTAATCAATCGGCTTGTATCGTTCATGATTGAAATGTAACATAATAAACGTTTTATCAACACCAATTAACACAGTGAAAGCACAATGGGTATAGAGACTACAGAGCTTTTTAGATAGTATCAATCCTTATGAAGTATCTGAAGACAACACTGAAGACTGCACCACAGCTCATTTATACAAGCCAGGAAGGAAAACGAGACGTATAACTGTACACAAGATATTTGCAGATAAAGATTCTACTTAAAAATAATAAATACGAAGTTCTGTGTAGAGGGGTATGTCTCTTTTTGCAGAACCCCTCTGATGAACCAGTCACACTTTCAGGTGTGTTGTATTTTTACTTTAAATTAGCTGAAAGGGGTTTCATGTAAAGAGATAAATTAATATTGCAAGAGAATGATCTGTTGGTGCTGGAGTAATCCTTCAGAGCAGGATATGACTCCAACAGGATCTCTGAAATTTAAAGGGCCAGTGTGTAGCATTTCAGGGGATCTATTGGCAGAAATTGAATAAAATATTCGTACCGATGTTTCCATTAGTGTATAATCACTTGAAACAAAGAACTATTCTGTTTTCGTTAGCTTAAATGAGCCCCTCGTATCTACAAAGGAAGCAGGTCCTCTTTATGGAGTCCATGTTTCTACAGTAGCCCAGAACAGACAAACCAAACACTGGCGTTTTTTACGTTACCCAAATGCCACCGTAGTTCTCTGACACGCGCTCAAAACGGCGTAAACGTGAGCCAGAGAGTGCAAAACCAGGTACCAGCAGCAGCCGTCTCACTTCCGTTGCTCCTAGAGTAGTCATTATGGTAAGGATGGCCTCTGAGTAAGACGAACAGCGTTACCACAGTTTTGTTATTCCAGTCTGCCACTAAATCCTACACACTCCTTTTAAAGGTGCCCTGTGGAGTTCACAGTCACTTGTTTCTCACCAAAACACATTGTGTATCCTTGAGATCAAACAAATGTGTTGAATGCATTATTCTTTTTCTGAGTATTTTAAATCTGGTATTATTTACATTCATCTGTACTTGTTACCAGTCTTTTGTTGACGCATTGCAACGGCCGACTCATTAAAAAAATAAAACCTGCTCAAAAACTTCACAGGTTACCTTTTAACAGAGAAACTAAAAATACAAAATAATTGGAGAAGACACAAAATTGCATTGCCATTATTGTGGAAATCATCTCTTAACAATAACTGAATCTTTAATAATTATATTTTTATAGGTTCAACATTTACAACTAACTTGAGTGAACAGAAGTACGTCTTGCTGTCTCTGTGAGTGCAGTCCTGTGTGAGTGAAGATGAGACAATGTGGAAAAAAAATACGTCTCATCTTTAGCTCAACTTTCACAAAAGAAAAGCTCGTCATGTCATGTACATTGACAGTTCACAGGGGTGTTTATACTGTTAGAAGAAGAGAATGGAAATTGTCATGCGTCTTTTTTTATATATTGAGAAATTGCTTGTTTTGTAGTATGCACGTCTGTATTCCAGTGCGTATTAAGAATTAGATTTTATGTTTACACAGCGGAGGCCAATGTTTGATTAAACAAACTACATTATTGTGTTTCCTGTTATTTTAACCTGTAACAATGCTGTTTTTTTTTCTTTTTAATAAAGCAGTCCTTTGAATATGTTTTTATAAAGCTTTTGCTTCTTTTTTCATATTGCCATTAAGCGAACGTGTAAACCGAAATATTTCAGCATGAGTCACTACTGGAGCTCATGAGGCTCAGATGTTAGCATCCTAATAGATTAGCCAAAATTAATGTTTGACTCTTTGCCTCTTAAATCTAACGTGTGTGCAGTCTACACCTTGTTGGACAGAAGAATTGGTTACTTGCTGTGTAACTGACCGCCCAACATGCTTCATCAGGCACTTGGTTGTTTCCAGGGTTAAGGTCAGATGTGTGTTGCAACCACATACTAAGTAATGAAACATTATACTGGCAGTGTAAGTTTCACTCATATTTTTAGAATTGTGTGGATGGACACTTCCATTACCACAACCACACATTATTAAAAAATTAATATTTCAGTTGACTGACTGCTTGCCCACTTTCGAATGTGGCCTGAATGATATCATTTAACTTCTCTAAACTGCTTATCCTGTCAAGGGTGATCCCAGCACACACTGGTCGTCATACTGTCTATATTGTTAAAATCAAATTAGATTAAAACAAATCATCTTAACCATGCCCTTATAGACTAATTCTTGTCAGCAGTCATTTTTATTGTTGTCTTTGTGATTCTGCAATGCTGCTGACTTTGTCTGTGGGACTATGATTATGCACCATACAGTATGGATTGAAGTGGTCCGGTTGTCTTGCAGCGAGGTGAAATAACTGACACTGAACCCAACCCAAGAGAACATAAGTTAAAAGATACAGTGGTTAAAGCACATCACATATCTTTTAAATGAAAAGTCTCATTACATTCTTAAATGCAGCCAGGCAAGGTTTCATTCAAGAATAATTGCACATTTGAACTGGGAAAAAATTATTACATTGAAAACCAGTATTCTCCAAAATCAATCCAAATCCACATTGTCTGTTAAACATGACAGAAGGTGGTACCAAAAATATGACGCCAACGGAACAGAGGATATGTGGTCATTCACTACATTTGTAATGCAAACATATTTTCAGAAACATAATACGGTATGTTCAGAATAAGGATAAGGTTTATTGCCAAGTAGGTTATTCACCTATAAGGAATTTCCCTCTGTTTGGTGTACACAATAAACAAAAGGAAATAAAAATACAGGCCAAGTACTGCAAAAGCCAAGAATGTAAATAGAAAAAGTAAGAATCTGTAAAAATACTTTAACGAATATTAACAATATAACTAGTATTATCCACAAGTTATGTTATTATTATTCAGCACCTTAAGGATGAATTATATATTTGATAGGTAACTGACCTGGTCGCTTGGAAAATCTAAAATATAACCAGTATATTTAATTTCTGGTGTTTTGCCAAATTTATGATACAATTTAACAAAGTATTTTCTGTCAGTTTGCCAATGCTGCCTGACAGTCTGTATTCAGGGGGAAAAATCTCGGTTTCCTACAACGTCATTTCCCCGCGTCACACGAGCCATCTCACACACACGCGTCAGTAGCGTGAATGTACCGTCAAAGCTGTGTTTACCTGATTGAACACACCGGATAGTTTCTATAATGGCGTCCAGACGACGGTCGGGTGAAAGCGTGAAAACAGACATGAAGAAGAAGAAGAAGAAGACCACGTGTGAGGAAGCAGCTGAACTCTGTTCACTTGTAGAAGACGAGCAGGTGAAGAAGAGTGTGCAGGAGGCGTGGAGCCAGAGGACTGCCCACAGACACGGTGAGTGAAGCAGGAAAACACGGACTTCTCTCAAGTAACGTTGCTACATCTCAAAGCAAATATACATGACACAGGTGACCCTTTGAAGAAGAAAACCCGGCTGAAGATCTGCTTAAAGATCACCAGCTGGTCATTATTTGTATTTATTTTTAGTGTTAACTCTTTAACAACTTTATCCAACTTGATTATCAGGATACTATTTACTACCATATAAACCTTGGACCACCAAACTATCCAGTAACTATCGAAAGTAGGGACTTGACAGTCTCGTCACTGTTGTTTTGATATTAATGTCTTTGGTTAAATTAGATTATATTTTCCTTCTGACAGGGATGGGCGATATGCAATTTTATATGATAGCTATTATGATGTATTCATTTTCAGATACTGATTATGGATAACAGGAGGACAGAGGTATTTCTGTTCTTGGCCATATTGCCATAGTAAAAACATTGCTCCTCATTGATTTGCAGCATTGTGCTTATTTATCTGATACATCCAGATATTATTGATATAAACGATTTGGCAAAACACATTTATATTTTCATGGTATAAACTGACATATTGCCCAACCCTACCTTCTAATATGTCTAAAGACTGTATGAGTGGAGGATAATTATTTCCCCAGTGTCATTTGATCTCATTGAACCTGAATGAATTTGGATTGTGTTTTTCCAGTGAAAAGTTACCTCTGTTTGCCAGGTCCAGATAATATTTCACTTTTGTTTCTTTTTAGTGCAGTTAAGTTCATGTTTTGTGGCTGTAGCAGTCCTGAGCCTCTGTTTGTTTACTAGGGCCTTTCCAAAAGCAGTGGTGAGACTCACCGGTTGGCGTATTATCTTTTGTTAATGATGTGCAGGAGATCTGGAGTTGGACTGCCACCCTTTCCCTCACTGCATCATCAAGAACTTCCTCAGCAGCGACACCTTCGTGGAGAACTTGCAGAGAGAACTGATGGAGCTCAACTTCCACGAGAAGTCAAATGATCTGTACAAATTTAAACAGTCAGACGACTTGAAGAAAACAACAGAGCCACATATCTCGGGACTGAGGTAAAAAACAACTTGTGTTTGTGTGCTTTATATGGTTATTAACATATTATTATACATTGGTCTGAGCTTCCTTTGTGGCAGAATTGGTGAGTAGAAAAGGATAGATTGTGAAAGTATGGATAACAAGTGGAAAAAATGGTGCTTTGAAGAGAGGAAGCTCATTCTGTCAGGTGGGAAATATGCTACAAACAAGCTCATTTTTACTACGACATCACATTTACTCTATCAAGTTGGTCTTATTGTCTTTCAAGGATTTAAGAATCATTTATTGTCATTATGCAAAACAAGGATGCACGACAAAATTCAGTTGTAGCCCACTTGTATCACAACAAACACATGACAAACAAAACAAAAACATTCCTGTAGTGCATTTTTAATTTGCATCATAAGGAATGTAAACAGCAGCAACAAAAACAATTCTCTGGGCAGATAATATGGCCGACATCTTCACATTAAGAGTCCGCCTCCTCTCGTCCCTCCTGAGTCCTGTGCTCTGTCCTTGATCCGGGATGAACGATGGAGCCAATTAATCTTGATCAAGAGCCAAAATTAAACCAACAATTAATGGCCAATAATGCTCTACCGCCTGATCTTCAGCTGTGTTTAAAGCACATTTGACCTACTGGTATTCCATTGTAATCAATATTCCCAGCCTGACAGAATGGCTGACCTTTCTCTAAAGCCAGATGGTTTTATTATTTGGTCATCCTGATTTTTTTTTTTTTTTGCAAAATGAAATCCATCACGGTTGTTAGTCCATTTTGATTGACATCTTATTTAATATCTGACAAAGTAAGCTTTTTCGAATTCAAACCACTCTTACTTAACTGACGGCTCGTCTTCAGAGACCAGATCAAATTATGAGGACTATTTTTTTTTAACTTGTTGCTGATCTCAGAGCTGTAAATCCAACAACACAGACGTTGGGCGACTGTGGCTCCGTTGTAGAGCGGGGTGCTAGTCCATGTTGTTGTGTCCTTGGGGGTCCTTAACCCCACATTGCTCCTGCAAGCTGGGCCTGCAGTGTATAAATGGGTATGAATGATTAGAGAGACCTGATGGACAGGTGGCACCTTGCCATCAGTGTATCAATGGGTGTGAATGAGTGAATGATGACATGTAGTGTTAAAGCGCTTTGAGTGGTCGTATGACTAAAAAAGCCCTACACAAGTACACGTCCATTTGAACATACTTTTAGCTTCTAAAACCTTTTGCTTTAAAAAAATGAGAGCATGTTGTTGATCAGTCACACAAATCCTCAACAAAGAGACTTTTATTAATGTTTTTAGAGATTTCTTGAAGGAAGTACATATCTAAAAATCGACAGGGCAAAGTTTGTTTTTGTCTCCAGTATTGGTCTGCATTGATAAGTGTAAAGTTAAGGTTGGTTTAGTTCAGCAGTGAAGGAATCACAAGGCTATAATGCTGAAGTTGGCCCAGTGGTACGGAAGACATGTTTATCAGCTCCACCAGGTGGAGCCAGAGATCACATCTGCTTCCTAATTGGTGCAGCTTGTTCATTTAGTGCTGTGATTCTGAAAGCAGTAAGGCATGGGAGGACTGTACAGTGAGCCCAGTGGGAAATGAACTCAGCTGCAGTTACTCACCAGGGATCTTTGTTAAAGCGGAAGGACCGTTTCTTATTCAGTCTGGTTCCAGTGCTGGACTTTGCAGTGAACACAAGAGGAGCACACTGTACGTTATTACAGCAGTGTACATTTTTGGGGCTTTCAGACAAATGACTAGAAACAAAAGATGTTATTGCAGAATTATGGAGCAGCAAAACCTGCCAAACCTGCCACCAGATGCTCAGTGTTTGAACCAAGTCCAAGAAAAAAACAAGATCTCAGTGGATAAATCAAGACGATATGAGCTCGGTGTCGAGTCTGAATCCTAGACGACCCCTCTGAGACTCATATTACCCAGATTGCAAAATAATACACAAATCTTTCCTTTAAAAAAAATAAATAATGTGCAGTTCTTTTTTTTACAATTATAACAAGCAGTGTTTACTTTGAAAGACTGCAACATGTAATTTCTTCTAAATATGTATTTGTGACTATATACATTGGGCTACACCTACTGAAGAAATACAGCCCTGGAATAAATACCATAATTAAACCGCACAACAACGGCCTCCTCTCGTGATCATCTATTATTTATGTCACAACAAAATGTCACGGTAGGTTTGAGCGGTCCAACAATCTGTCTGTGTGGTGAAGGCTTTCAAAAGGTCTTCAATTTCATACAAGGTTAAAGGTTCAACCACGTTGTTATTTTCAATACAAAACAGGATTGCACCATAAAATGTTGTCTTGTGTCACTGTTCTCAGGGCAGCACTGTTTGGGCGTTTCCGCTCCTGGCTCGGAGAAGTGTTGCAGGTTGAACTGGAGCCCACAGTGGATATTTCTTGTGCCAGATACGAATACACAGGTGAGCTTTGTTTCAGGGTATTTTTGAGGAAGAAACTCCTTTTTTTTCCCCCAAATGTAAAGTTCTCTCTTCTTTCTAGATGTTCTTTTGTGTCATGATGATGAATTGGAGGGAAGGCGCGTTGCTTTCATCCTGTATCTCGTGCCTCCGTGGCAGAGCAGCGACGGAGGAACCCTCGATCTTTACACAACAGACAGTGAGTGTCTCACTTTGTGTGTGTGTGTGTGTGTGTGTGTGTGTGAATTTCTGTGCTTTTTAGACAAGTCTTGTGTAATTTCCATCTCTGTCATCAGATAATTTCCAGCCGCAGAGTATAGTGAAGTCGCTCGTACCCTCTTTGAACACGCTCGTCCTCTTTGAAGTTTCTCCAGTCTCCTTTCACAAAGTAAGAAAAGTGGCTCCTGCCTTTATCTTTAGCGAAGTGGCTGTGATTGCAGATCGATAAGATGTGTTGTGTTGTGTCCAGGTGTCAGAGGTTTTGACACAGGACAAGTGTCGCTTGTCTCTGAGCGGCTGGTTTCACGGGCCGCCGTTGGAACGCCCTCCTCGCCACAGTGAGCCCCCCGTGCCACGGAGCCCACACTTACCGAGGGATGTGAGTTCGGTCAAACGTTCACACTGTCTTTATAGGAACAGTTTGACATTTTACCAAAATGTACCTTGTGTTTGTACGGCAAAAGATTTTCGCTACAGCAGGTTAGCTTAGCTTAGCATGATGACTGGAAACGGGGGGAGACAGCTGGCTTGGTCTCTGTGCCAAGGGAACCAGATCTACCTACCAGCGCCTCTAAATCTCACTAATTAACACGTTACATCGTTTGTCTAAAGGGTTAAAACGGCATGTTTCAGCAGACACACGCAAGCTTGATATCGATGTTACCATCGGACTTTCAGCAAGAGTGTATTTCCCAAAATGCCAAACTATTCCATTAACAGACAAGCCTACATTCCTGCTGACATGCGTTTGTTGTGTTCATGACAGGAAACATTGCTACTGGAGTGGGTCAATCCAGTGTACTTGGACATATCCTACCAAGAGCAGATCCAGGAGGAATTTGAGGACAGCTCTGAAATTCAGCTCAAAGGTTTTCTTAAGGTAACTTCTCACTCGTTTTTTTTTTTCTTCCTTGCACGTGTTCACTTGTTCCTGTCGATTGATAACGGGTCTGTCTTCAGGAAGAAAAGTTCAGGGAGGTGAAGGAAGCGCTGCGACTCACTCAGATTCAGTGGACAAAGAGAGGACCACCTAATAAGAGGTAGGACATGTTTCAGAAATTATTTAAAAAGCGTATTCCAGGACTGTGATTACAGGAGCTGTATATGTGTCCATTCAGATGCTATGAAGCGGCCTCTCTGGATACTCTGCCTCAGTGTGTGAGTGCATGTTGGGAGCTGCTCTGTTCAGAGGCTTTCTTCCTGCTTCTCTCCAACTTTACCGGCCTCCGATTGCACTACCTGTGTCCTGCCGATGACGACGATGAGAATAATGATGAAGAGAAGGAGGAGGATGTACGGGACGCAGAAGCCACAGGGTCTTCGACCGAATCACCACCGGCAAATGCGAGCAGAGAGAAAGGTGTGTGTGTCAGTAGGAGTGGGTTTCCTCTGCCACAAGTTTGTGCAGCTGTTTACGTGTGTTTTGTTTGCTTTAGAGCTGAGCACACCTGTGTGTTGTGGTGAACTACGTCAATGGTCTCACGGCGGCTACACTCTGTTGCATGATGCAGAAGCAGCGCGGGCAGAGTACGCTCTGGACCTTGTTTTACCTTTTTGCGGTGCGGGTAAGTCGACACACACACACACACACACACACACACTCATCTTGTGACTTTTACAAAACTTTCTTTCATAGACTGGCAGTCAGAGTTTGGAGGCTTCACTTGTTATGTTGCTAATGAAGAGGATGAGGAGGTGAGTGTTGATTACAGTATAAAGTGGAATTATACCGGAGGAGTGCCGGTGACTCGAGCACCTCCTGCAGACGGACAGCGAGGCTGCGGAGGCCGCCCCGGTGCGTCCCAGGGCGCTGTTCACTGCCTGGGTGCTGAAATGTAGTCAACACGGGTTTTTAGTTGACTACAGGGAGTGTGCGACTGGGAATATGTGGGTGTTGTTCCTCTGTGTGTGTGTGTGTGTGTGTGTGTGTGTGTGTGCGTGTGTGTGAGAAATACTTCATCATCATCATTGCTTTGGTTTCTTCCTCATCGCAGCTGCTGACAGTGTATCCAGAGGATAATTCCCTCGCCCTCGTCTACAGAGACAAAGAAACCCTCAAATTTGTCAAACATATCAATCACAAAAGCTTGTCTGATTCTGCATTTTATGACTTTTCTTTTGTGTACTATGAATAAATATGTCTATCTTGTGGGTTTTCTTGACATCTTTGTTTCATCTTTTTAAAAAGGTGGTGCCTACATTTTAGAACAAACCACGTACACATTCACAGATGCTGCCCTGGTCTTTGGGAGCTATTTGGGGTTCAGTATTTTGCTTAACCCACAAACCCTTTGTTTACTTGAACGCACCATCTTGAAACTAAATTAAACTTTTTCTGTTTAAAATATATTTTTCAGGGATATCTGTTTGCAAATTCTCAGTCCTCTAAAGGTCTGCTGAGTTCTTCAGTCCGATTAGATAGCTCCTTGTCTTCATTTCATGAAAATTACAAATCAAAGATTTTGGTTGAATTGGCACTGCTACTGTGATTGCAGTAGATATCAGCCTTAAATGTGCGAGATGACAATTGAGCGAAGATGGGATGAGACAGTTCTGTCCCAGCGCTTGTCTTAAATTAAACTGAATCATTAAATATGACAGGTTATCTGTTATAAGTGTCAGTGTTTGAAGGTTGTAGTGAGAGAAACGCGAGACAAGTCAATGGATGTAAAAATTAAGAGCTGAATAGTTTTGTACCGAAATCAGCTAAATATTGTCCACATAATTGGATCATCTAAAAAGTAGATTATTAATTTCTGTCAATCGATATTCTATTAATTGACTAATTTATTTCTGCACCGGTGGATACAATTTCCAAGTAACAAAAGTTCCCTTCTTGTAATACATTGTTGCCACACTTATGTCAATGCCATGCTTTGCATTATGGTTTTTTTAGCAGCTGTTTTACAAGGTCAAACATTGGATAATGGAGAAGATCTGTGTATTCGTATTGTCATGAATTACAGAACCATAGACAGTCACTTGACCAAACAGTCTGTCGCCCTCAGCCACTCTCTTGACTTATTTCACTGATTATTTTAACTCATCAGTTTACCTCTTACATTAATGTTTATATTTCAGTAATACGGAATAATAAGGACGTTCATGTTAAAAGATAAAGCAAATGAGATGTTTTGCCCTACATTGAAAATAAAAAAACTCACTTCCTTCCCGTCACGATTCTTCACCCCAGGCAGGCATGTAGATTTCCACCAATCAGAGCGTTCTTTGATCCATGCTCAGCCAATGGGAGGCCAGAAAGTTATGACGTGTCAGTGGGTGTGATCCCGCAGGAGGAAGCGTCAAGCCACCGAACAATATAACAAAGTTTTAAGGTAAGTTTGTTCCCACTTTAACAACGACTTACTGTACATGGAATACAAAGAAGGATGATTTACAATCCACGTGTGCCCGATCCAGTGTCTTAGCCGTAAAGTAAACACTTTTACCAGTTTATTTGTCGCACCGTGGCCGAAGTTTTACGGCAGTTGTGTCCAGTCTACGTTTATCAACACGATCTACGTCCGACCTCCTTTTACGTCTTACATTAAAAACACAAACTCTCTTTAACTATAAGCCTGTTAACTCTACGTCTTGGCGAAGACAGTTAACACCTTGAAATTATAGTAACATCTGGATGTATTTTTACTATGCAGATATCTAGATACGGTAGAATATATTTGAGCAATAATTGGACTGGTTTTGTAAACTGTACACTCCTATTATTAGATGCTGTACACAACATGAGTGACCGTTTCACCAGAGCTACCCTCATTTTAAGGAATGCTTCGCGTGTTGTTTTTAAGTCTGGAAACAACACACACGCCCATGTATGTTAACAGCATTAATACTCACTGTAATTGTTTCTTTGTGTCCATTCATACATTATGTAATGAGACCCCCTCTTAAAATACAACTCTGCTCTGTAGCCATATAGGTAGGAGGAATGATTACTCTCTCATACCGCTGTGAGTATTGTTATCTGACAGATTGTAAACATTTGAACCTATCCTTCAAGCCCCCACACAACCACGGTACACCTACTCAGGTGTTTTCACTTATTCCTCCTGATTAGACCTCCTGTCTCTCTCACTCTAATGTTGCACCCCTCTCTGTCACAGGAGTGCTGCAACTCCTCCCAGAATAGCTTTAATGTTTATGACTTGCAAGTTTTTACTTTATGAGACAAGTCAGGACATTCATATGATTACTGAGTTGATTTAGTGAGAGTTACAAATACTGTACATTGGCAATATAACACTTTATTCATTAAATGTAGTTTAATTACCTTGAACGACGGACTGGCTGACGGGAGGCGTCCATGTTTGAGATATGTAATGAGCAGATCCCTCAGTATAGGCCTAACTGAAAACACCTGTGCAGGACCTGTATATATTTATACATATTTGTATTTAGTGTACATATGGACAAGAATCGTATTCATTTGAAAATGTGACGTTTTACCTGTTTGTGATGACATTTTTAGATTTTGTATTTATTGACTTGCCTCTAAATTGCATGGATATGATTAAATCAAAGGGCTAAGTAAACAATTTGTTATCGCTGAAAGTTTATTTTAAGTTTATATTGATCTATTAGTTGATTAATCAGTTCAACAGAAAATGAATCATATTTTTGTGCTTTTCAAATGTGAGGACTCTTTTGCTTTTCTTTGTTTCATAGTATGGTGAATTGATTGCTTTGGGGTTTTGGACTGGTGGTTAGACAAATCAAGCAATGTGAACATTGGGATCTGTGAAATTGTGACGGGCGTTTTTTCCAGTGACTAAATGATTAATGAAAAGATAATCAACAGATCTTCTTGTCCGTTAAGTTTACATCCAGAGCTATAAGCTATAACACAAAACATCAACTCCCATCATCACATGAAGGTAAAATGAGTAACATCCTTGAGTGAATCAAATATGTTTCACCTAAATGTCAGCCAAGCTGTCCAGGGAATTCTAGAGGTTGCCTTTTTGACAGCAAAAGCTAAATGATATATTTTAAGCTCCTGATGATCACTTAATCCTCATACAGCTGTTGAACAAATCTCACAGTATACTTCCAGTATACCGGTAGATAGGATAGCACATAATTACATCCTGGCTAAGTTGTGGAGATTCCTGTAGAGCCAGTAGCCAAAGCATACTGTGTATTAGTGAAATATAAGGACATGCATATAATCCAGCTCAGAGGATGCTCTTTCCAGGCAGAGAGCTCTGCATCCCTCGCATGGAGACAACACCAGGGGTGAACTACCGAGCTGACGGGCGAGTACAGCAGTTAGGGGCTCTCGGCTGGGGGAGGGGAGGACTGAGATTAAACATGTTTTTATGTAATGAGGGTTTCAAAAGGAGGCTGGAGTGAAAAAAAGGTTAAAGAGGAGTGAAGCCGAGACAACCGGGGACCACTCGGACAGAAGTTGGTTTAACTCTAAGAGGAAACAGGCAGATATATTTAGAGAGGTTATGTGATTTATCTTTCTCTTCGCTTTGATTGGATTTTGTTTCATCAGTTGAAAGGAAAAACATATCAGAATCTGATGGACAATTCAGTGCAGTGGTTGTGTAACCGAGACAATATCAACTGTTTTTGTCACCACATGTGTTCAATTTCATAATTTATTCAGTATTCAGTAGTGATAGATGCTTATCACAATATAACAGAGCCAAAGGTGATGTAATAGATGACGAAAGATCATAGAAAACAACAAATCCTCACATTTAAGAAGCTGAACCAGTGAATGTTTGGCAACTGTGCTTAAAAATGATTCAAACGATTGTAATCTAAGAAACCACATAGAAACCACTCGACCTGATTCAGCTCTCATGATATTATCATATAAAATGGTTGTAGTCTTAATAAGAGCACTTCTCAACAATCCTAAAAGGAACAAGACAAGCATTCACTAATATTAAGGTAAATTATATTTATTGATTCATGCCATTTTAGAGCAAAGATAGAATAGGATTATGCAACAGTCACACACAGATGTTACAAATACACACAGAGAAATATAAATTACTTTGTCAGTCCCGTTCGCTGACTGCTGGATACACAATCAAATAAAAACAACTGCACATATTCACTTACACACTATGAAGGATGACATTGTAATTGAGGAAATGGAGGATCATCTTGGCATTTCAAGGGGTGGAAAGCATCGTGAAGGCAGTGAAACATACTCCTTCAGTAACTCATTACAAACGATAGTCTCTGATCACTGCAACTGCTTCTGAGTTTGCTTCTACCTGTTTATTTGTTTGTTTTATATTGTACATATTATGATGTTATTTTTGTATGATTGAGATGTTTCTATGACGACTTGCTTCCTGTTGCTGCCTTTTTGGCCAGGTTGTCATTGTAAAGGAGGACTGGTTCTCATAATAAGGTTGAATAAAATAAAATAAACATATTTGTGGAGAGCTGCGGGCAGATGTAAATATCTTTAAATGATTCTTCCTCCGCAATATTTCAAAGCAACTCGACACACAGACGCCTCTTTGGCTTTGACTAATTACTCTACACTCTTAGTGACTTGGTAGACTTGTGTTGTCTTCATGTTGTGTTCAGAAGATGGCAGACAAGACTGTGGATCGTGGGCCATGGACAGGATGTGCCGTCATGTTTCTGCAGTCACTCTGTCCTGGTGTGAACCTGCTCTCTCTCTTCAAAGACAGAGACCAGGGAAAGTTCATCGTTTTCAAAGTCATCAAGCTGACACTTATAGGTGAGCCCTCGAGTTTAGCTCCACTCGGTATGCTTTCGTTTACTGATGCAGATAAAAGATGCATTCATCATGACAAATCTGTATTTTTCGTGGAAGTTACATTTATTTATTTTTTTATACGCGGCCAGATTCTGCAGGAGGTCTGGGTGGTTACGAGATACTTAAGGTCCATGACGCTGATCCCTTTCTGGGGGTAGAGGTGAAGTTTGAGGATGTGGCAGCATGTCAGCAGTTCCTGGAGAGCTACAGCTCTGGAGCGGTGCGTCAGTCCCTCTCTCAACACGCCTGCCGGCTTCTTACTCTTCCCCAAGAGTTCACAGTGGAAACTCAGCTCAAGGCCAGCACACACATCCTGGATCTCTATCTGGACAAGCTGGAACTTTGCCTACAGCACATCCACCTGTCACCGGTATACTTGACTCTTCTGTGTGTCTTTTCTTTGGCAATTTGAGATGGTGTTCCAGTATTTCAAAATCCCAATCAGTCTGTACTATTTAGCATTTTCGCGCAATAGTTTTGGGAACCAGAGGCCATATAAAAACCAAAAAAAGAAGAAAATCTTTGGAATAAACACAGTTTAATTGACTTCTGTCATCAGATGTATTATTTCCTGTTTGTATAAGATTATTTCAAAAAGATTTCGGCAACACTTTCTAATGTCTCTAAAGAATCTGCTCATAGCATTGTACAATTATATAAATATTAAATTATGATTAATAACAATAATCATAACAAATTATAAAGTATTTTTCAAGGATTTATTAAGTCAAGTTTCATGATACTTCATAATTTCTGGTCACTCACTGACTATAATCACCATAGTTTTATCAATCACTGTTATAATTCTTTATAAGTTACTCTGAGTGTTCATTGTTTGCATTAAGTTTTGTGTGTTATTGTTGATGATCTTTCTTTCACTTTACTTGAAGTTTTGTTACGTGACTCCTGTGGGTGGCTGAATGTACACTCGCGTAACAAAAAGTGAGAAAAAGAAGGTGAGTTCACCTCATTCCTTTTATTCAGTGTACGTGAACTTTGTCATTTTGTGTCAGCCGGAGCGCCTGCGCGATGAGGAGATTGAGCATCTAGAGGAGCAGCTGAGGACTCAGGCCCGCGGCCCGGCCCCACAGCCGACCCCCATCACACAGGAAGAGGGTCCCGTCCCCAGCCACTGCTTCAAGTTTCAGAATAAAGTGTTTGGTGAGTCAAGTTGACCGTTTCTACTTCTGAGTCTTGTGTAGTGTGTCCTTCACAGACTTGGCGCCAGACTTTTGGCCAAGTGAGGTCACACTAGAGATTAAAAAAGCATTAAAAAAAAAATCACTTAATCACTTTAACTGCTTGGTGCCTTTTATTATCAGATTCAGCAGAAGCACACGGTTCAGTGACAAATAGGGATGAAATCATGCTGTCAACTTTAAATCACCATGCTACATTGCTTCCAATCATTTTCCAAAGCATACCATGAGTTTTTAATTGATTTCCTGTCTTCCGGACAGCCATTCCTTTTTACTTCATCTGACAACGTGTTAAACGGAAGTTGAGATAAGAAACTTGCTTGTAATATATAAGCCACGAGAGAGAGCATCAGCTGGTATTTGTTTTTTTACGTTTATTGGTCTGCGGACAAATGCGAGAGGCAGACAAAAATGTATGTTATCCTCCATGTTGTTATCACAACATCCGACACTGACAGCATTCAGTGCTGTTTGTCATCTGACTCTCTAATCCAACCTTTTATAAATTGATGGTCAGGCTATGGGAAGAGATTAGTGCCAGCAGATAATGTATTTGGATTGCATTGATTTGAGTTTGTCGACCTCATATTGAACTGTTAAATTAACATTAACTGATGAGGCATTAGAATGTCTTGAAAGTTAATTTGATTTTCTATTTTTGTTAATTAAAGATTTGATTTCAGTTCATGTAAATGTAGTTTCAGCTTCCTCAGACACACAACTGTGTCTGGGCATCAGGGACTTATGTTCCCTGAGTGCCTCCTCCAAGGCTCCAACAGCCCCGGCTGACCTGGTTTCTAGTTGACTCTGAATAATGAAAACTGATTTTGTAGTGTTTAAGCCAAATTTGAAATAAAAAAATGAAACAAATGTATTCATTATAAATTGATTTCTGTTAATACATGACAAGATCAAATGCATGCAATTTAAATGCACTAATCTCTTTTATTATCTGTCACATGCTGGGTGGCCACATGTGTAAACCTATAGTCTAAGGTAGCCGCTGGTATATGAAGGCAACGTGGTGGCTTTTTCTTTGTAATTGCTTTAAGCCTTAAGCTATGAAACTTGTCCAACTCCCTCCGTGTTGTAGGCAAAATAAGAAATATAACCACTTCAGACGGATGCTGGATCAAACCAGAGCTGCTCACTTTAACCTTTTCTCTTGGGATTTGTAAATTGATACCACCATTGATATTTAATTAAACTAAAACACCTTATTGTTCAGTATTCACTCACACATATTTACAACCATGAAGATGCACAAGTCAATATAGTATCGACAATGGATTCAATCACTTCGGGTAATGTGAAAGCTGTCGCTTGTCTCCACTCAGCTTTAAGGAGCATTTGAGCATGTTTCAGCTCATTGTTTTGGTTTTATGACCTGCAACTTAGCAGTTTTACTTCATTTTCACCGCTCTAATAAGCGTTGTTTTCAGTTAAAGGCCTCTGCTCTGCACCAATCAGCAGACAGACAGTTATCAACGAGCTGGTTAAAACAGTGGAGCATTCAGCAGCTAAAGAACCAGATATTTCTCTAAATTGAGTTGGTGGGGCCCAAATCAGTAAATATTGGGCTTACATTTGTCAGGTCACAAACACGACTCCTAATTAATGCTTAATCTTTTTCCTTCATCCTTTACCCTTTGCCCCTTCAGAGGACCGAATGCTGACTGCGGGAGATGTTCAGAGCTTTTCTAACGGAGTGGGCCGCCAGTGGAAGCATGTGGGAAGGGCCCTGGGGAAGAGCTGCCGGGCTCTGAAGGGTCTGGCCATAGACAACCTGGCCTACGAGTACGAGAGAGAAGGCCTGTATGAGCAGGCCTATCAGCTGCTCAGTCGCTTCATCCAGGCAGAGGGGAGAGCGGCCAAGCTGAGCCAACTGGTCAAAGCGCTGGAGGACTGCAAACTCACCAGCCTGGCTGAAAATATTCTGGAGCTACAACCACGAGAGTAACTCGGTGTGCTTTTGTTCTGCGTGTACGAGTTTTAAAAACTGAGGGGTGACAGATCCTCTCTGCACGAGGAGCGGTTGACATTGTCCTGCCTGCTTATAATATACAATGTGTCTGTTCTTGATTGACTGTCTGTCATTCAAAATCATTCCTGTGAGTGTGTGAGTGTGTGAGTGTGTGAGTGCATGTTTCAGACAGGTTGTGTGAACACATGCTAACACATCTGTGAGAATTGATTCATATCATGATTTGCTTTTCAATTATTAGTGGTATTGTTTCATTTAGAGGAAATGATCTGTCATCACTGTTTAAAGGACATGCTGTCTGGAGTTTAATGCACTGTTTAAACCTTTTATTTGTGCTTGATGTCATTTTACAGATGAACCCTTCCACAACTGAAGGTTATTGATTTTTTTTTTTCTACAAAATGGGTGCATACAAATTAAATGGTTGTATAAAAAAAGTCTTCATGTTTGTGTTTAATGCATTAGTGTAATTAAATCTGAAAACATAATTTTGTCAAAATTCCCTCAGGTATAATTTAGTGTTAATCCTCCCTCCCTACCACTCGCACACACATGCACATGCTCATATGATTAAACTGTGCTGATTACACTGCATGTGTCACGTTGTGGGAGCCTGAGGGCAGAGAGGTGCAGGTGTGTTTTTCCACAGGTTGTGTCTCACCTTGGCTGATGGATGGAGTCTCCTCAGGTTGAGCTCCTCTGCTGGTTTCCATTCAGGGTCCACTGTAAAACTCCAACCCCCCTTTTTTTTACTCCACTTGACCATCCATCCAGATGTGATGTGTGGATTAGAAGCTTTTATGACACACGCACACACACACACACACACACACACACACACACACACACACACACACACACACACACATGTATTATTGCTATTTGGTATAGCCACAACCCCCAACGTAGACATACACAGTTTAAGTCATGATAAACAAACGCATCTCTCTTTACGTCTGGTATAATCAGGAAACAGAGGTTATGTCATCAGTAACATTTCTGAGAATTGTGGGAGTCTATGAAATGTTGAGGAGTTGATGTTCTACCCTTACACAAACATTGCACATTTGTTTTTTTTTAAAGTATTCATATCTGGCAATGTAGAAAAGGTGACTTTGAAACAACATAGATCATAATGCAGGGAAATAAATATAAATCCATATAAAATATGGTGATTATTATTTATTTTTTATTTGAGATTACGGTTGGTGACGAGCCCATCATTTCTTGGGTGTGTTGGGTTTTCCTTGGCAGATTTGGCATGACATCTGTCTTTTATTACATATTTGCTTATGATTAGCAGAAGTGGAGAGTGATTTACTGAAGTACAAACACATTTTTTCTATTTTCTTAGCCTACATAGGCCTACTGTTTTAGGCACTTGAGTAGCCTATTTCCATTTTATTTAAGCTTCCTTTTCCTAGGCTACTCCACCACATTCATTAAACATCTGTATTTATGCATAGTTGTTACTTTACAGATCAAGTTATTATACAAAGCCTTTGATAAATTTAAAGTAACATTTTGAATGCAGGACCTTTACTTGTAATGGTGTATTTGTAGCCTACACTGTGGCATATCTTTTTACGTATACGGGATCTGAAGGGTTACCTCCGCTACTGTCTTTTTTACTTTATTGTAATGCTACTTAAACAAACAATTGATGAACCGACTATATCTTTATGTCGGCTAATTAAAAGAAACCTTTAATCTTGTGTTCCTTGAACGCCATTCACGCATGTGTGTCAGGCCTATTTATGTTGTTTACGTCAGTGCAACCCTTGTAGAAGAGGAGAATATTAGTGTCTAGGGGTTTTGATTTCAACAACAAGACCATTTCCATTAATGCCAAGAGACAAGAGGGCAACAGTTGCCATTTAAACGGCTCTTTCATTTGAATAATCTTTCATGGGACGTGATTAAAAGCCCGGCTGCTCTGACGTAAGCGAGATTTTCCGCGTTAGGTGAGTCTCGCGCAGCCAGCTCTGCTTCACTCCTCGTCCTCTCGCGCTCGCTGTCATCATCATCACCAGCAGCACCGCCCTGTAGAGAGAGAGAGAGAGAGAGAGACCCCCCCCTCTCTCCCCACCTAACAACAACCCCAGCCCCGCAGGCTCGAGCACAACGACCCCACCCCCCAACCCCCTCTGAGAGAGGAGACTGAGCGAGAGAGAGGCGCATATACAGAGTCACGGAGAATATAGACCGTTTTCTGGATCCCGGCTCTGTTTTGCCCTCAATCCGGGCCTAATGCTGTAGCAGACAGCGCAGGAGGAGAGAGCTCGAGTGAGAGACAACGCACTGATTGAGAGTCGGTGAGGGACGACGGGATTGTGCTCATTCGCCTGGAAACATGGGATGTACACTGAGCGCCGAGGAGCGCGCTGCTCTGGACCGGAGCAAGGCCATCGAGAGAAACCTGAAGGAGGACGGAGTGGTCGCCGCGAAGGACGTCAAGCTGCTTCTGCTCGGTAAGAGGAGAAACCTCCCCGGCCGCGGGGCTGCGCGGCACGGCTCGGTTTGGTTTGTGGTTGTGGTGGGACTGCATGGGGCGGAGGTGCTCTCCGTGGTACTGATCTGATTTCACTGCCGGGTCTCACTCTATACCCTCCGTTCTTTTACAGGCGGCGGTGAGTCCGGTAAAAGCACCATCGTCAAACAGATGAAGTAAGTGGCTCTTTTTTTTCTCGCTTCTTTTAAACCTCTCCGACTCCGCCAGAGTAAAAGGCCCGAGATTTGCGCCTCCCATATCTGTGCTAAGGCAGGTTGAGCCGCCATGTTTCGAGAGGCCGTATAGCACCGGAGGAGTGCCGGTGACTCGAGCACCTCCTGCAGACGGACAGCGAGGCTGCGGAGGCCGCCCCGGTGCGTCCCAGGGCGCTGTTCACTGCCTGGGTGCTGAAATGTAGTCAACACGGGTTTTTAGTTGACTACAGGGAGTGTGCGACTGGGAATATGTGGGTGTTGTTCCTCTCTCTGTGTGTGTGTGTGTGTGTGTGTGTGTGTGTGTGTGTGTGTGTGTGTGTGTGTGTATGCATGCGCGTGCGTGTTATGCCTGTGTGTGTGTGTGTGTGTGAATTACATTGAGGTCACTACAGCTCCATTAGTGAATACCTCTGCTTTTAATCTTAATGGCTTTAAGTGCCCGATATCGCCGGGAGTACTTTGCCTATAAAGCGGATTTACGCAGAAATATGGCTTCTAAAACCGCATCTAAACCATCCCTTGTCTAAGCTAAATCATCTTTTGATGTTTTAAATCACTGTTGTTGTTTTCTCTAACCCTTTTAGTTAAGTTTCCAGATATTTCTCTACGGAAAAAGGCACGGTCCATTTTAGGTTATCTATTTTGTCTTGTGAAATATCTCCCGGTGTTTGTGGTGTAGCAGTGTTTCTCTCCGCGAGTCCCGGCCTGCAATGCACTGACTGCGCCCTTCCTCCCTCCCTCTCTCCCTCCCTCCTCCCTTCCCTCCGTGCCCTGCTTCCTCCTCTTCCCTTCACCTCATTACCCTAGCCGTGCACGGTCTCTGGTCGTCCATAAATCACTGCTGTGCACTGAACACAAGACGCTGGGTCCAAATAGTGTTTACAAATACTTTTCAGGGTTTGTTTTAGCGTCAGCAAGCAGCAGATGGATGGTTGTTACCTGCCTGCACAGTGTGGGTCATAACGTTTAGGTATTGGAGAGCAAGTTTAACATGCTCTGCTGTAATATGTCCACTCATCATCATCATCATCATCACCATCATCACTTGATGTGCAGGTTAGTATAAAGGTTGAGAGTTTCATATTGTATGATCCAGGCCTGGAAGTGTGGTGGAGGTTTACATTGCAGTGAGAGTGAAACTACACTTGCTGTTTCACTGCATGAGTGTGTGTGTGTGTGTGTGTGTGTGTGTGTTTGAGAGAAAGACAAAGATAGAGAGAGAATATGAAAGGAACAAATAAATTACAAGAAATTTTGAGCAGAACAATTTAAAAAACCTAAAAATGGTAAAAAATTTAATAATCGAGTGTCTTAACGGTAGAGATAAACACAGTAGATCTGATGTTTGGATTGAATGAATGAAACAAGAAGCTACTTCATTGAGCGTAATGTACTGTCGAAATGTCAGTCGTGTCTATTTTTAGACTTTTTTTGGAGACTGTGATTGATCAGTTAAGTTTTCATCACTGTATGTAACGATTAGTCCATTCGATTAAAAATTCATCTGCAGCTTGATAACCTCTTAATCGTTTTAGTCATTTTAAAAGTAAAAATAGCTAACAATCACTTGTTCTGACTTTATTAAATGTGACTATTTACTTGTTTTCTTACTTCTCTATCATATTAAAGTTGACCATCTTTGAGTTTTGGACTGTGCACAAAACTACAGATTTTAAGATGACATCTTGGCTCTTGGAAATTGTAATGTGCATTATTAAATACTTTAATAAAAATCTTTATAGACTAATGAATCGAGGAATCAAGAAAATAATCTGCAGATTAATCACTAAGGTATGTAATTGTTAGTTACTGTAATTTTAACTTCTTTGCCTTGTGAGGCCCATAAGCATCTTGCACAAAATTTAAATAAATGCACCTCTTAGGGTTTCCCACTAAGCACCTTAAACCTAAACAATAGTCACAGTTATTTTAAAGCTGTAGTGATAAATTGATTAATCAATTAGTTTATTGACAGAAAAATCATTCTGCAACTATTCTCATGATCGAATAGTCACTTAAGTCATTTGTGTTGAGCTAAAATCCCAAACATTTACTGGTTCCTGCTACTTAAATGTGACAATTTTATGCTTTTTCTTTGTCTTAAATTATAGTAAATTTAATACTTTTGGGTTTTGGACTGTTATGGAAAACTAAAATACATTACATTTTCTTTAATTTGCTTATATTTCATAGACAAAGCGATTACTCGGTGCATTCATTGATAATAAAAAAGAATTGTTGGTTGTAGCCCTAAAGTATCTAATGGCCTTTGCTGTGTGAAACATGCACCGCTGCTCCTTTACCCTGAAGGCTAATGTTTTATTTCATAAAACTGTTCATTTTTATGATGTTACTGGAGGTGGCCAGTCGGCACTGCTATAAAACATGTTTTCATAACGTGCACTGATGGAGGGAATACAGGTGGATAGGTTCCTTCCTCCTCAAACATCAATCACGGATCACAGAAAGAGGTGAAGAGAAGCTGGTGAAGTTTCAACGTGTCAGGAAGTTATGACCGATATATTTTATAGATTCAGTGAACATGAGGTCATGGTGAGGAGGGTGTGCTGATGGATAATTTAATGATGACCAGAATATAAGCAGTTTAACTGTGCCGCACTAAATGTAACAGTACAGATCTGTGTGGTGGGATTGATTAGTGCTCTGACTGATTCCACTCCATTGCCCACCATAAATTATAAATGGCTTAAATATCACATTACTGTCCAATTACAGATCGCAGACTGAGAATGTGATCAATTCACAACCCATTATACACTGACACACTTAAAGATGCGTTTTAGGTAGAGATTGTTGGAAGAAGAGAGAGGGGACAATAACACGTGTTGTGTTTGATGCCAAGAATCACCTGGCACACACACACACACACACACACACACACACACACACACACACACACACACACACACACACACAGACACACACACACACACACACACACACACACACACACACACACACACACACACACACACACACACACACACACACAGGAAGAAAAAGCTCTGCCAGAACATGTGGACCTGTCATTGTTAAAAACACAATTATCTTGGTCTGTAGGAACATATGGATATGTGTGACTTATTCTCTTAAATCCATACTTGTGTCTTTGTGCTAATATCTGTTTGCCCCTGCAGGATTATCCATGAAGATGGCTTTTCTGGGGATGATGTGAAGCAGTATAAGCCTGTGGTCTACAGCAACACCATCCAGAGCTTGGCGGCCATCCTCCGAGCCATGGACTCACTGGGCATCGAGTTTGGAGACAAGGATAGAAAAGTTAGTCTCATTTACCCACCAGATGAAATGCTCACCTTACAGACTGCTGAGAAACTAATATTTTATTTATATTTTAGGGTTGAAATGGGATATTTATCTATTTGGGTTAAGATATCTAGTTGATGTCACTCACATGGACTGGAAGTGAAACTGGAACTGTCATTTTAGGAAACCAGAACTCTTAGAAATATTTGACCACAACAACATTAATGCACAGATATAAGTGTGTTCCTCTTCCCCTGATCTTATGAAACATATTCGTCCAGGCCGATGCTAAGCTGGTGTGCGATGTGGTCACTCGTATGGAGGACACGGAGCCGTACTCTGCAGAGCTTCTCGCTGCTATGAAGCATGTATGGACCGATGCTGGGACTCAGGAGTGCTTCAGCCGTGCCCGGGAATACCAACTCAACGACTCTGCTCAATAGTGAGTGGAGCTAAAGGACTATAAGAACCCATATATGTGCAAAAGAGACACCAGTCTTCTAACCCACATTGTTGTTGCTCTTTATCTCTATCAGCTACCTGGACAGTCTAGACCGGATCGGGGCGCCAGACTACCAGCCCACAGAGCAGGATATCCTGAGAACCCGAGTGAAGACTACTGGTATCGTCGAAACCCACTTCACCTTCAAAAACCTCCATTTCAGGTGGCTGTACATGTAGCTCAAGACGACTTGGCCTTTGTCGTTGGCATTTTGTGTAAGATTAGGTTCAGGAATTACAGCTCTACGTCTGAACTGATTTATTGCATTTTTTTCCAGGCTGTTTGACGTTGGGGGTCAGAGGTCAGAGAGGAAGAAGTGGATCCACTGCTTTGAAGATGTGACTGCCATTATCTTCTGCGTTGCTATGAGCGGATACGACCAGGTGCTCCATGAAGATGAAACAACTGTAAGTGTGACTCAGTTAATTCAGTCTGAATCCCTCTGGTGCACAATTCACTGTGGGGGTTCTGACTGATGTTAAAGACGTCCCGGTTTCCTGAGTGGTTTAGAGACATTACTGCAACATCACCGATGTGATTCTGTACGGGGACCTTTGATGCATTTATATCCTCACATTGGACCTTCGTCTCTCTCCGTCTCCATTTCCCATCTGCACACTACTGTTACATATCTATTAAAAGCACAATGCTCAAAAAATAAACCCTTAGCTACAGTTTGACAAAGCCAGTACACATTTTTTTGTGTCTTTTTTCATGTCTATATTTTAATAGAATAAGTACAAAAGCAGGTTTCTCTCTGCACTCAAGTCAAGTCGAACATAGTTACAGAGCATACGTTCTTATTTATACATCCCAGTGTTGTCTCAGAGGGCTTCACCATAATCTCTATCCTTCGACCCTTGAGTTAAATAAATAAAAACGTCCTGGGAGGCAGAAACCCCAACAGAAGAGGACAGACAGTGAAACTACCACTAAAAAAACCAGTAAAATCATTTATTTAGTCGTTTTTTAATAAATAATTTGTTTACTTTCTTCCTCTTTGGTCAGCCAGGAGCCTGGGGGTTGGGATAGCAAGAAAAACATTAATATTTAAATGTTTATTTGTTATGTTCCTTTTTGATAATTCACAAAAAAAAACTTGTTTCCCATAGAGTCACTTTAGTTACACATTCAGCAATCGGTGGTCGAAGCAGTGATGTAGTTTGTTAAACTGGCATTTTGTCTTGAAGTTAAGTTATTCTACTCTACTTCCTGCAGAACCGCATGCATGAGTCACTCATGCTCTTTGACTCCATCTGTAACAACAAGTTCTTCATCGACACCTCAATCATCCTCTTCCTCAACAAGAAGGATCTGTTTGATGAAAAGATCAAGAAGTCACCGCTGACGATCTGTTTTCCAGAATACACAGGTGAGTTTCATCTTCAAGCAGAGCTTCCTCACCAGCAAAAGAGATAAATGTTGTCCCTTCATGCTGTCTGCTCTTCTCTCTCTCTGCTTTGTCTCCAGGTGCTAATACTTACGACGATGCTACTGCATATATTCAGGTTCAGTTTGAGAGTAAGAACCGCTCTCCTAATAAGGAGATCTACTGTCACCTGACCTGTGCCACAGACACAGGAAACATCCAGGTAGTGTTTGATGCCGTCACTGACATCATTATTGCAAACAACCTTAGAGGGTGTGGCTTATACTGAGGCCTGGCCAAGCACAGAGGTTGTTATGGAGAGTATGAGGTGTTAATAATGATAATTTTGATGATACTTAAACACATTAATATGTAATTCTACACGTCCAAATGGACCCAAAGAGCTGCCGTCTGACACCACACTGGATTATTGCCATGATTTGTTCCCTTCCTCTCATTTTGATTTCGGTATAAAACCCCAGTTTTGTCTTATAAAAAAAACGTGTTTTTGAGCTGAATGTTTCATGTTTCGTTGATGACCGTGTCAACAACTGGGGAGGTGAGAAGGGGCAGCACCAGGGTTATATTCAGCTGGAGCCTCGTTTTGCAAAACTCAGAAATGCAACGCGAGGAGAGTGCAGTGTCATTTTTAACCACAGCGTGGACTACTGTCCCATTCTTTACGTGACGTTTTTAATGTGCAAGTCTCGAGGCATTTATATCTGTGCTGAAAATAGCCTGTTGTGCTGCGTTTGAAGAGCTGCTGTGTGTATGAAGGTGGAGATGATGAGGATGATGATGGGGAGGTGATGTACTCGTGGTACTCGAGGGTCATGGTTGGGAAGGAGGCTATTTTAACTTTCAGAAGGGACAAAGCTTCCCTCTCCTTCAGACCCACACATGACTGAGTAGCCTGCAGGTCTTTTCCACTCTGTTTTCTCTTTTACTTTAAAACATAATGAGAGGATTCTTCTGTTCAGAGTGGCTACCCATTTCCATTGGCCTCCTGTAGCGTGAGGAAATGCCTAGCAGCCAATGATGGCAAAATAAAAATAAAAGTCATATCGGTGCCAACCATCCGAGGGACAGATTAGGATTCATAGCTCATGTTCATACTATCAAATAATATTATTTAAAACACAGAATATTATCATCGAATGATTTATTTATTTAAGCCTCATGCCCTACATACCTCCTTCTACCTCCTGAAATCCCGTGCCACATATTTATTTCCTGACATGAAACACTGGGGTCCACAGACACCCGTCTACGGTTCAGAGGGTAGAAAGCAGCCCTCCAATGGCATCTTGTTCTCTGTGTGGTGCTTTACCCTTCGATGTGAATCTGTGTAGAAGTAGAAGACTGCACAAGAACAATATCATTTGAGGCAGCCTCTGTCTGGGGAGTCGTGGGTTTTCCCCAACCCTCTTCTTCCCTGATCAGTAAACAGGGAACCATTACCCCCCCCCCCCCCCCCCACCCGTCTGTCACGTTTCTCTTTTCACAGAGAAAAAGTACAGCTCTCCATTTTCACCTGTGCACCCAGAAATTCTCCCATCTCTCTATACTCTTATCTATCACATATCAGTCCCCGTATCCTATCTCCATTTTCACCTTAAAAGCACCGTACTGTATATATATTATGATTATACCAGATTTTTTTTTTACTGTGAATGTTTTTGTGCTGCACCCCATCCTATTTGGTAGTTTATTGGTTGCTCTCATGTGGAATGTTTGTGCTGAGCCAATCGAATGTTGTGTTTACATTAAAGCCACACTTTTCCTAACTATTCCTGCTGTTTGTGGTCTGAGTCTGATTACGCCGACGCGCACGCAGCGCCATCCCCTCTGCACAAGTTTAAATACACACGGACCGGCTTTCATCTTTGCAGAGAATTGAGGTTAGACCAGGAAATTAGGCTGACAATTATGAGAATGGACCACTTTTAATGCTTCATTGCCCAGTGAACACAGCTTTGCATTTAGTGTCAGAAATATGTATAAAAGATTGGGAACAGGTCTTGCATGGCAATAGGGCAGCACTCCGTGAAATGTGGCGGATGGCAGGGATCAGAGGCGTTGCAGAGCGGCTCTCAATTTATTAGGTTAAAAGTGTTCCATCATCACAGACAAGGAGCTATTCATATATTGAATGACTAGGCTGGATCAGCTGTCTGACCTGCTTCTGTCACTTTAATGGGTATGATGTTCATTACTGCTCCGTTTTACCGACGGCTCCCCTCCTCAGTCCCAGTGTGTCCTCGTTTCTCAGAGCCAGCTACAGGTTAACAGGTTGGAACTCCCAGTGTGACACAATTACACTTTTTAATTACACATTTCAGAGAATATTCTCATACTTTACAGATCATTCGTATTAAATAGTTCACCATTAACCGCAGACCATGCCCCTAAAAGCTGAGCTGTAACTCTGATACGGACCGACATGAGCCGTGTGTGGAGCAGAAGGCAGACACTGAAAAACCAGACTGAAATCTCCAGGATGAGCATTTTTGTTTCAGACAAAAAGAAAATCCCAGGCCATTTGCCCCGAGCCCCGCCCGCCCCATTTACATAAACATGGATTAAACCTGGATTGTGCAGAGCTCTTTAGTGCAAAGTATGACAAGGTGGGTACTGCACAGTGATCACTGATGACCAGCGGAGTAGTTCACGAGTTACAGTCGCAGCCTCTTGATATCTTCACTTCTGAAGTCAATACGAAGCGCCAGAACCTGACGCACCTCCGCCGGGGTCAGCCGCCACGTCAGCGGGCCTGAGTTTGGGCCCCAGTAATCCAAGATCTCAGTTACCTGCAGGACAAATAGGTACATTTAGTAAACCAGGAGGAAGTACTCACATTTACTTAAGTAATAAATCTTTAGCAAAATGTAAAAAAAAGTGATATTATTCATAATGCATAAAATTCCAGTATTTACTGGCTCATTATTATTGATGCATTAATGTAGTACATTTTTTTAATTTTTCGGGGCAGTTTTGCAGCACAGGTCTGGCCCAGTTTAATGGTTTGCATTTGCATCTATCTACTGTTGTACTTGGTCGAGGTGGAGCCAATTCAACACTTTTATATATTGTCAGTCATAACAAAGCATCATATGTCACAAAATCCTTATGTTTCGTATATAAAATCTCAATCTTTAAAGTAACAGAAACTAAAGCTGTCAGATAAATGTCGGAGTAAAGTTAAGTAGAATTATAAAGTATAATAAAATAAAATACACATATTTTAAACATGTACTTAAGTAAATGTACTTACTTACATCCCACCACAGCCATATAAATACAATTACTCTGTGTATGTGTGTAATATGATCCGAATTACCCGCTCCAGGTTGAGGATGGTGGCCATTTGTGTGAGGCGAGCAAACTTATCCCTGATGGTCCAGGTGGTCACGGTGGTGAGGTACGCCACAAGAGACCGGAGCTCTTTATCGAACTGCAGCCCTCCAAGCTACAACAGAACCATCAGAATCAGTGAATGGGCTTCATGTTGCACAAAGTATTAACATTTATTCAGAGGTTCACTGTAAACACGCTCAAAATAGGAGGATGCTATCGTGACAAAAGGAGGCAACCTCCCATGCAGGCCTTTATGAACTCATTAATAAATCATTGCTCAGGCTTATCATCATGTGATGTGATGCAAAGTGACGCAGAGGGTGCGCAGCGCCACCTTGTGGCCGAGCCCGGCTCCTCACCCTGCTGAATGAGCATTTGAGAATGGTCTTCTCCATTTCAATAGATATCAAGCTGGTCATCAGGCTGGTCAGAGTGTCGTAGATGATAGGAGACAAGGCCGTCTGGTGAGGAGACATAGAGAAGTTTAAGTGATAAGAAGGAAGGATACATTTATACTTTGGAGTCATAGCTGCTCAGACAAGATACCTTGAACTCCGCCATGAGCTGCTCCAAGTTAATGATGAGCTGCTGCACCCAGGGATCATTAGCTTCGTAGTCATTGAACTCCTCCTGTGAGGAACAGCAGCTGTTACAGCGACATGTTTCGTAACCTCTAGTTTATTTTCGTTCACTATTCTGAGACCGTTACCTCTTCTATGTTGTGTGTGATGGACAGGAAACTGCTGATCCAGGGTTTGATCTGAGACTTTATGGCTGTTGTGTTTAACTCAGTCAGGCCCTCCTGTGAAGTGAAATCACATCAGAGAATGAAAACACTGGCTGGACACTCGGAGACAAAGAGGCTTATAGTACCACGAGTTTACACACATCTACAGTACAAAAGTTCACGTACATGGCCTGTATTTCTGTGGCAGGAGGCTTTCATCCTTCTTCTGTAAAGTGACACCAGTAATTTGAATAGCTATCTCCTTAAAATTTGAGTTTATTTAAGAAAAATATTACCAGATCTCAACAACTTTGGATTGTACTTCTTTTTTTTTGCCAGACATTTTTAAATAAATATATGAGAATAGTCTGTAACACTAACCATTTAAAGGCCGATAGAATTGTTCACTGTTGCATAAACCCGACTGTAAATAAGTGAATACACAACGCTCAGCTGACAAGCACTGATCAGTGTGTGCGTGTGTGTGTGTGTGTGAGACACACCAACCTGTAAGAGATCCTTGAACTTGGTGGATGTGTTGACGAGGTCGGACAAACCGCTTTCAATCTTAGCTTGTTCTCCAGAGCCGGGGACCTGATTGAACAACTTGGAGCAGTCGTTCTGCGGGAAAAAAGAAAATCTCCGCGCAATGAGGTCAAGTATAAATGACAAGATGAATAGATGCAGAGTGCTAGCACAGATGAGCAACTTACCTCAAGGTTCCTCTTTAAAGTTGTGAT
This sequence comes from Leptoclinus maculatus, assembly GCA_032191485.1. Taxonomy (NCBI): domain Eukaryota; kingdom Metazoa; phylum Chordata; class Actinopteri; order Perciformes; family Stichaeidae; genus Leptoclinus; species Leptoclinus maculatus. Next base: position 32,958,764 of record JAVDOI010000001.1, on the reverse strand, counting down.
ATTCTCACTACACACCTCAACGTTATTCAGAGTCACCTAATATAGAAAGAGAAAAAAAAAGCCAATATGGTTAAAGTCTGCAGAATTCTTTTGGTAGCTATAAACCTTTAAGTGTTTCTTGAAAAAGGGTTTTGAAGTAGTGCTTCCTTCAAGAGCCATTATAAATAGTACCTCCCTTAAATTAGGTTGAGGTTATTCATGCATTTCATTTCTCACTTAAATTACTGACGCTGTATTTTTAGTCTGGGCGACGATGTCTGACATGCTGCCTGAGAGCGAGGTAGGGACATACACGTTTATCCGTTTTGTCTGTGCATCTTACCAGAAATGCCGCCTTGGCGTGTTCGGCGCTCTCGATGCCCATTGTGTTGAACTTGCCCTGCTGTAAGCTGCTCTGCATTAGACTGACCGCACTGCTGACGCCACGCTGGATGTCCTGAAGCGTCGTAGCTGGGAAGCCCTGACGCAGCTTATTATACAACACCTCCCTGACAGGTGCACAGAGACGGGGCAGGAAGGGGGGGACATAAATGAGACGTGAGATGTGAAGAAGTGTGACAAAAAGAAACAAAAGAAAAGTATTGAACATGTCAACTGTGAAGGGAAAGAGCACCTGAAGTCAGACTCCAGCACAGAGTTTGCGTGGTTGATCATGGCACAGAGGCAGTCGATGCTGGAGCTGGATAAAGCTCTGCTGATGCACTTCTTCACGATGTAGAAACAGTCGTCCACCATACTGGAGTTCAGCTGACCCTTCTCATAAGTATCCATAGCAACAGCCTGTGGAGGAAAATATTATTTCTTTAAATGTAATATGTTCTGATGATAAAGATTTAATGTGTGAAATACACTGTTATTATCCTCAATGTTCAACACTTTCATAACATATTATCTTAAAGGGACCACATAGTTGTTTCATTGTAACGGTTGGTGTTTTACTTTGCAGGATAAGATAATTCTCACATTCACACATGTGCACTTATTTCATATAATAGTTTGCCAAAGTAAGCTTTAACATTTTAATAAGAATCAGAATCACTACCTCTTCCCTCTGACACCTAGAAGATAGATAGATGTGTGGAAGTATCGTTATTTAATTTGCTACAACTCGATAGATAATAAGATTTCATTGGGAATAAAAATATCTAAAAAAAGAGAAAGAATCATAATCGATGCAGCAGAAACCAGATATATCATCTTTATCATTCCACACATTATTCTTCCTTGTCAAAATATGGTGCCTACATTACCCACAATACAACTGGGTCACAGATTCAGGTGCGTTATGATAGTAGTGGCTAATGTAGCCTCAAGCAGAGATTAGCAGCGGGTCACTTTAGGATTATTTAGTTAAATATAGAAATACTGTATAAAACTAATTTACCTTGTTGACAGACTCTCTCATGTAGTACTCTTCCATTGGAACATAGTAGCCAATCAACTCCTGCATCGTCCTGCTCAGCAAGCAGTGTTTCAGGAGCTTCTCCACGTTCTGCTGATGCTCTGGATGTTCAAATATGCGCAAAGAAATAGCATTTTAGATGGCTTTTTAGCTCCACATCTCAAAAGGGAATCTGTGCATGCGTCACCACACAATGTTCAACTACCCTGTGTGACGCTCTGAGCATCCCCAACTTCAAAGTCGGCCAACATGCGACGGCGTAGAAAGCGCAGGTAGAGCTCGGCCCTGGCGTTCATCAGGGTTACTTCAGTCAGTACAGGGTCCAGTTCCCTGTTTGTGTGAGACAGACGGATAAACAACAACACCACACAGACAATAACACAGAGGAGAGCAGGATGTTGCTGAGACAAACATACTTGGGCTCGATCCTCTCCCCCGGCACGCTCTTCATCATGCTGCTCTGGACGACCTGAAACTACAGGAGGGATACAAGTTCACAGTGAGTTCTCACTCAACAAAGTGAGTAGAGCTAAGCCACAGACTTTGACATGAACTGTTATAGTGTAATATATTCTGTCTATGTGTCTGTTCTTACTAACTGCTTCTGTTTTTTTATGCTACTGTCTCTGTTTGGTGAGCCAGAGACAAATTTCCACTCCGATGGACAAAAAAAAGACTAATTGTATTGTTTTGTACAGGTATGCAGTGAAACACTCACCTTGTTGTGGTATCCTCTCTGCTGGATGAACTTGTCGACTATTTTCTGGGCCTGTTGGTCACATTCCTGCTGCAGGTGAGTGATCAGTGTGTACAGATGGCCTGGACCATAATATGTCTCTACTATGGGCTGATGAGTCTCAACTACACGAGCAATACCTGTAAACACACACCAACACGTTAGAGGAGTCCACTCAGAGCAGACGAAGGTAAATGTACACGCACAGAGAGAGAGAGAGACACAGAGAGAGAGAGAGAGAGAGACACAGAGACAGAGACACAGAGACAGAGACAGAGACACAGAGACAGAGACAGAGAGAGAGAGAGAGAGAGCGCATCAGGCCTGATTTCTCACCTTCCAGCAGCAGCGTCAGAGTGTCTGCAAAGACCAGCGGTGCTCTCTTGTCGCCCAGGTCTCCTCCTGTAGCCAAGAGAAGGTTCTCCTCAGCTTTGGAGGCCAGCTGTGATAATATGTGTGAGAAAAAAAGTTCGAAAAAAATGAAACATGTTTATTTCTGACCAACTATATTTGCTATCTCATATGATCAACAATTTCTTACAATCATAAAACATCAGATTAACTCATGGTGCCTTCTCTTTTGTTTATGGAGCAGCCCATTATCCACATGTAGCTGACATTAGCTGACACTCTCGCAACATCAGGATCAAGAAGCCCTCATAATATGTGCATCTAAACCAAGGCTGCACAATTCTGCTGGTCTGTACTGCCCCTGGATCCATAATCTTAATCTCCATCTGATCTTCATCTAAATACACATTGTGATCCAAGGAATACGTCTACCAAAATGGTTTTATTCAAGTGCATCAAAGAAAATAACGAATTCCTTTAAAAACAATCCCTGGATCCACACAATAAACGGACCAACTGTTAATTGGTCCGTGGCCTCTTCCCACCAAACTTAAATCAAGTTTTTGAGCTAGACCCAAACCGGACCAACGACACAACTGACCTGACTGCAGAGATATTGGCCAAAGCGGGCGAGGCCCTGCTGGTGGAGGCCCAACAGAGGGAAGATCTTGAAAAACCTTTCCACTTGTGAGAGGTCGACTGCTGCAACCGCTTCGTCCAGCTTCACGGCAACGATGACCTTCAGTTTCTTCTCTGCCTCCTGCAGCATTACCAGACTGGCATCCACAGCACTGCCTGTGGAGACATGAAGCATCGGCAGAGTTACAGTGCAAGCCTGGATGTGTATTGTCTCTATTTCATTGATACTTACAGTGCAGTGAGAAATGTTTATATAAATAACTACAATCCTATAATGATCGGACAGATTCAATGTCAAAATAGTACAAAAACACAAAAAGATAACAGTACTTCTTCACTGCAGTGACTACGTACTGAGCTAAGCACTACCACAGAGAACTAGAGGCCTCGTACTTTCTTCTCCCTGCCTGCTCAGCTCAATAACCGACTGGTCCAGAGAGAGGTATCGGTGGATGTGGGCAGCAGCCTGCTCATAATCTTCGTTATGTAGAGCCGTCTGCACGCCGTCTGTGCAGAACTTCAGATCGAGGATATCGTCGGCGCGCTGGATGACGCTATACAGCCGTGTCTACAAAGGCAAAATAAGAAACACACTAAGATCCTTGTGTGAGATCCAGTACGGCGTTCTTGTAATAAAACCTCTAACAGTTGAAACGTATACGTTTAGCAGACGTGTTTTAGACATGATGTACTCACCTTTGCCAGGTCAAGCTGTCTGACTTTGCGGCTGACGTTCTCAGCCAGGCTGCAGGTAAATGTGATCATACCCGACAACTGACTGGCATCTCCTCCAATCAGCTGTAAGTTGGGCCTACAGAGACACAACAGAACAAGATCCTTGTTGGTTGGAGCTCAAATGCATGCTGATCATCGGGTGCGTTTGAAACTACACTGATTTATACAAACTGTACCCCATCCTCTGCAGGGCCAGCATCTTTGTGTGAATGGTCCCCTCCTGTCCCACCAGTCTGTCCAGCTCAGAATCCACTTCTTTCTGTATTAGAGGAGAAAACACAGCATGTAATGAGCAACAATATGTTTTCAGCATCTTCTTCACAGATCACATGCACGTCACTACAACTTCAATACATGTTTTAACATGTTCAACTGTGTTGAAGCTTCTGGAGCCTGACTTCATATGTTGTTTGCTTTATCTGGTAAGCTTTCCAGACATCTGTACAATAGTGTCTTCTTTACTTTTGTTGATGTGCTTAATGACACAAATAATGGATAAAAAAACACTATATGGACACAACTGTGCGTGTTGTACCAAGAGTGGGAAGATCTCCTCAGATATACTTGTCAATCCGTTAAAAAGTTTCATATTTGATGCACTTAGAGCTGAAAGACAGGCTGTAACTATCTCTGCTGTATGTAAAGTGGAAGCATATCAATGGACATGAAGAACACATTTTAACATATCTAAGTGCCAGTTCTAGGTCGGTCTGGGGTGTTTATTTTTTGTCATTCGCTTAATTGTTCAATGTTCATTCAGCCATTATTCAACCAGGTGGAGTTTTTGTTTTGAGCCAGCAGCGTCCCGGAAGTTTACGTGGATGACGACGGTGAGTGTACACGTCAAACAAACTGCCGTTAACGGCGGTTTCTACGAACCTCCTCCACGCAGAGGTGCCGGTAAACTCTCTCCAGGTCCTCCAGCTCCGTCAGCGTTGAGATGGTCTCCATGCTCACAGAGGACAGCGAGCCAGAGTCGCATCTTTTCGCTGCGATGGGTCCGCCGTCCGCCATCTTCCTCCGCCAATACTGGACGACTCAGGACCCACGTCATCATGTGGTAGGGGTCCCTGGGTTTAGCCTGTCAGGCGGTGCCTCTCCACAGTCTACGGGGCGACAGAGAAGACACATGGACTCCTCTTTTTAAATTGGGTGAACTTCACCCCAAACAAAACCGTAACATTGTCCTGAACCATCTCTAATATGAACCCACGTATTACCTTGGTGGTGGGGCGAGCTGCCGCAGCTCAGACGCACTACCTGAGAAGTCGCGTTCTGGGGCAAAACGTTCCGAAAACGCATGCGTTGTACGTTCATGTACTTGCGAATGATACAAGTGTTTATTTCATGGGTTCATTCCTCTTTATATTTTGCCTGAAGCTCTTAAAGTGAATGACTGATCTTGTGTTAAAATAGTACTATACCTCAGGTTTGCTGTGATATAAGTTAGAAATATGCACAATGTAAGGATCATATGAAAGGAAATCAGAAAGGCATTCAATGCAACTAGATGCAATGCCCACTTGATAATGAATCATTGGTTTTGGTATTATTTATTAAGTATATGCCTCAGGAACTTCTGTCATCAAAAATAACATGAACAACTAAAACGTAACAATATCCAAGTTACTCAGGATACAGTTGGCCTCACTCACTACCATCATCAGTGATGTATTAATTCAGTAAAGAAGAGAAATCAAATTATTTTATTCTCTTGCACAGACACATTTTAATGACATTACCTCGTGTTCCTGTAGAACAAATGATGCTCCAGTGGGAGTATACAAATATTTTAACCATAAATTAAAACTGCCTCTAAATCTATAAGTGGATGCACTTTTAAATGATTATATCTTGCCTAAACATCCCGTTTCAACAAAAAGGATGCTCCCCTTATTGTACATTCTCTGTCTCAAGATCAATTGAGTTTCTTTACAGGTTCATACCAATTGTTAGTGACAAAATGGTGTATTGTGGTAAATATAATTAGTTTGATTATTTCAAGCCCTCACATTGATAATGTAACTACATGACACCCTCTGATGTATGTCAGCTTCTACTGTCATCATTCTAATCTCATGGCAAAGTTACACATCTGAGTGATAAGACTAACTTTTGATTTTTCTGAACCCGTCCTGCAGACTTGCAGAGTGAGAGACAACACATGTTTTTTTATGACCAGTCTTTGACTATATACACTTAAAACTTGCTTGTTGCAGCCATGAATGAATACAGTGTGAGGTGGGGAGTGAGAGCTTCTTCCTGGATCAGACTTCTATGTATTTGATGCAAGAGGACATCAGGAGATCACACGATTCAATGAGACAGGACCAGAGTGAGCAGTAGAGGAAGGATGAAGCAGTGCAACACAGCTGTGACAGAAACAAAAACAACTTGATTGTTTGCAAAATATATTTTACTAAAATTCACATTTTTACATCAACATTTTTTGTTGCATTAGTCCCAAAGCCTTTATTAAATATCTAAAATCAGGAACGTCGGCAACGCGACCGTCATATTGTAACAGAATCAGGAGGCTTGCTGTCCACTAGAAAACAAGACAAGTTCTTCTCTTTCCTGCTGAAGCTCCTCCCATTTCTCCAGCAGCTTCTGCACCTCTTCTCTCTGTCTACTCAAGTCTTTGGCTTCCTCCAGCTGTGCTGTCCTCAGTGACTCAATCTGCTCCCTCTCTGCAGCCGCCTCTCTGGCATTCACCGCACGCAGCCTCTCCAGCAGCTCCCTCTGGTGCTCCAGAGCCCGGGCCTCCTCTCTCTGCGCTCTCCTCAGAGCTTCAATCAGCTCACGCTCTCGCCTGAACACACGCTTTTCTCCTTCAGACGCTTTAGAAACTTTTAACAGGCCTGTAAGAAGAGGGAAAGAGAAGGTCACGTGTTTAGTGTCATTACAATCTTGAATACAGAAGAACCACAAAATGAATACGTTTAAAAAAAAACTTGATATTCATTTATTTTAAACGTGTAGAAGATTCATCCACTCAACTTACATACAGGGATTTGCTGAGATACCAAATTGCTTTCTTGAAATTACTGAGAAAATGACAACACAAGTACTTAAATAATGTGCTGGACGATGCTTTACCTTCCTATTTACTTCTTCTGCAGTTGGACTATAAAGGAAATTTACAGAGAGAAATATATAACCATACCAAACTGTATGTTAAAATTCTGGCCATGATGATAAAAACCTGATGTTTCAAACTAAATGTTCACAAGATAAAACCAGGGCTGGGTATCTAACTAACCTCGATACCTTCTGGTACCAACTAAAATGTATTTATGCTGTCATGTACTGAAAGCTGGCCTCAAATATGTGGTTCACAATCTTGTCTTTATTATTCTTTGACCAGACAGCGTAGAGTATTTTAGATTGTATTTCATCTAGGTTGGTGTTTAGACAACATTTAACATTTGTCTTCTAATAAATGCAGAGGTTCTTGTAAAAACAACACATTTATATATGTCACTTATTCCACAATGTGTCTTTGAAAAAGCCAGAATGAATTATACACACAAACAACAGTGAGCTATAATACATTACCAGAAAACTGCCTCTGCTTCTCTGTCGCCCCAACGTTCTCTGGTGGCATCAATGCGTCACCATTAACATCTGAGCTCTGTGATGAGTGGGGGGGTGGTGGGTGCTGCCCGTCTGCTAGTAGCTGAGAAAACACCTCCGGGTGTCTCTTTGACATGTGCCGGTGCAGGTTGCTGGTGCTGCCGCCTTCAAAGTACTGTAACTTCTTCATGCAAATGCGGCAGCGAGCAGCAGCCAAACTGTCCAGTTGCTCGTAGTGCCTCCAAATCAAGCTGCGTTTACTCCGCCTGCGTTTCACAGGGTGGTCTTCACTCGCCTCTTCATGCCGTATTTGTTCTGCTGGACCTCCTTGTGCACCTTTCAGGACGCCGTTCATGGTAGAATTAAGGGTGTCAAAGTCTCCATCCTCCAGAACCACTTCCACTAAATAAGAGGAAAACAAAATTATGATTAGGTCTGCAAGTAACAGTTCCTTACTGATTAATATGTTGATATCATTCTTAAACATAACTAAAATTGTTCAGTGTCATCAAAATTCTGCAGATATTGTAATGTAGTTTAGATTATATTCTATCGAGGCTTGTTTGTCACCATTAGCATCTGAGCTCTGTGATGAGTGGGGTGGTGGTGGTGGTAGTGGGTGCTGCCGTTCTGCTGCTAGCTGAGAAAACACCTCCGGGTGTCTCTTTGACATGTGCCGGTGCAGGTTGCTGGTGCTGCCGCCTTCAAAGGACTGTAACTTCATGCAAATGCAGCAACGAGCAGCAGCCAAACTGTCCAGTTCCTCGTAGTGCCTCCAAATCAAGCTGCGTTTATTCCGTCTACGTTTCACCGGGCGATCGTCACTCGCCTCTTCATGTGTTATGTCTTCTACTGGATGTCCTTGTGCACCTTCTGGGATGCCGTCTACAGCAGAGTTAAAACCAGCTTCATTCACCACGGTAAAGGTGTCAGAGTCTCCGTCCTCCAGAGCCACTTTCACTAAATGAGAGGAAAACAAAAAGTTATAATTAGGGCTGCAACTATCGACTATTTATTGATTAATACGTTGATATAAAATGTCATACAATTGGAATAAGAAAAATTGGAAAAGCAGCACAGCCTCACACCTGAGAAGCATCTAGTATCTGCCATTTTTGCTTGGTACATTTTTTGACTTGAACAATTCATTTAAAAGCAAAATTGTTGAGTTTATTAATTTTCAATTACATATTACATTTATTTCAGCACTATTATGATAACATGCTGCTTTTCCTGGCTTCTTATCATTTCAGATGTGACAGAAAAAGATGACAATCAGGGTAAAAAGCTGTCCTCATCATTAATAATGCAATGTGATGATGTAATGTAATATACTGTAATAGAGTGCTACACAACCACATTGAGATTATCAGCCACAACATCAGAAAATACAACTGTCGCACAGCATCTAATTTCCAGATCTATAAATTAGGCTTCAAACCTTCTTGGCGAGGTATAAGAATATCATATTTGGGGTTAAAATAAACAAACTTCTCTCGTGTACACTCGCAGGAGATTGATTGGACATCAGAGCCGGGAGGCGGGACTTTTACATCACATCCGTTACTTAAACAACAACAGTCGCTCCTCTTCCTCATCTAACTTTTCAATATATCTTGTTCCTGCTATGGAGCTATCAAACGTAATGGGAACCAGTGAATCACGCGTCTCAAATAAATCAAAGACTACGTGACAAATGCTTTAAACCCGTGGGGCTAAATAATAAATAATTTGATACCACATTGCTACACGCAATCACGCAAATTAAGCGTACAGACTGAAGCATATGTGTAATAAAGGTAGCCATACCGAAGCAGAACGGTTTACTGTCCGTCTCCATGTCTTCATGGCCGTTGGTGGAAGTTGTTTCCGGTATCCGCTTCGTCAACGGTTTTAAAAAAGCCTCAAACGACGCTTCTTTTTCGGTCGGTATCGACCGCTCTCCCCGGTCCATCATCCGCAGCATCAACCCTAGTGGTACAGATAAGAACTACTAGCTCATATTAAGCATCGTATCGGTGAAAATTAGAGATAATGTAATCTCCACTGCTCAGTAGTTACAAAATAATCTGACAACAGTAAGAATCAGTGGCGTTAGCTTTGAGTTTATTCGGTTTATTCGTTGCTAAACTTTGACCCACAATGCATTGCTGCCGCCAGACGTCATCTCCGTGGTGGGGCAGAACTTGTCATAAAAGAAACGTTTACGAACAACTTCCGCCCTTTTCCTCATACATCCATACATCCATTTCCAATATGAGATGATTTGTAATGAAAATAAAATAGTCCCTTTTCAGAAATTGAATGTCGAAGCGTAAGTTACTTTGTCTGTTGCACATTTGGTAAAAAAATGTATTTCTAATAGATACATTTGATTATAAATATGGAACCATATGTACCACACAGCAGTATTGTACTGTAATTCAGGCAATGCCTGCTCATGTATTATGACATGTGCAACTATAAACTAAAACCAGTAACGTGGCACGTGTAACGTTTCACTTGTTCCATTGAAATACAAACGTGTACTGCTATTAAAAAATTTACAAAACAGCTATTAGAATATATATTTTGAATGTAATATATGCAGCAATCAGATCCTGTAATTCCCACGACTGCAGCATAATGCTCCCATGGAGAAACGACAGCTCTATGGAGATGAGGGACGAGGCATAATGTAACATATTTAAATACGCAGTAAATATGTTTGAAAGTGATTATTGAGGCTGATTATAGGTAAAGATGAGCATGCTGCTAGCTCAGTCTAGAACACTGACACAACTCACCTGAGCCAAAATGTTAGATTATGCTAAAAACAACTATGTTCTATGGTTTCGATACACAAAGTCTTGGCAGGTAGAGGCCATATTTGTCTTTACAAAGTTAATAAACTGAAGTTTGAACAACACTAAATAATTACAACTGTATTTATTTAAGGAAATATCTGTCAGGTAGATGAACAGTACAGTTTCCCAACTTAAATGCAACACATTGTGCTCAAAAAGCCACATTATCAATTAAAACACTAACTCTAAACAAGATAAATATTACAACCGAAATTCACAGGCTGAAAACACACACACTGAACAGAATAAAGGATGGGAAACGTATTCCACACCAAGACATGAATAAATACAAAAAGTCTTCCTTATACAGACATGGTAAATTCATTTTTGCAGTAAGACGGCCGGTGCGAGCACCACACTGCATATTAAATATGTGGCATTTTATCAGTTATCAGTGCAAACAAAACAAGAGCAACAAGAAGGTGAAAACTTAGTTGGAATGCATTTTAATAGTGGTGGGTTAAGGAAACATCCTGCAGACAAATGTGAAGTGTTTCATAAAGACACTGAATGTAAACTTGATTCATTGTTTTTGTAAAGCACTGTTGGGATAGCGTGAGGTAAGCGTGTAAAGTGTATGCATCCTAAGAAGGGAACAGACCAATCAAATCAAAGTAACACACGGTTTCTGTCTTTACCTCCTGACTCAGCAGTAGGAGCACTGAGGCCCAATATTATTCAGGATATTCAGCAGTGCTGAGATGCAGTGAGTGACAACAACAACAACGTAAACACACTTCTTTCTCTTGGTCTGAGCCAGTTAGTCCAGTGGTTCTACTCAACGAAAAGATCAGTAAGGTTTCAGGATGAATGGTGTATGGGGGGGGGGGGGGGGGATCGAGTCTCCTGTAATAACTTTAAATGCATAGATCGCATGAAACGAAATCTAATTATAAAAACATTAAATTACTTCAATGGATAGCACATGTAAACAAACCTTTTAAGCTAAATTTAGTTGTCAAATACTCTCAGGGTTTGCATCTAAAACTTTCGACAGTTTAACAATAAAAGGTCACTAATCTGTCATTTCTAGAACAGGCCTGTTTCTGTTTAATGCGATACTCCACCTTAAAATCTATAATCCGAGCATCAATCATCCATGTGTAAACTTGACAGGTGGCTTTAAAAAGATGCTAGTTTCCTTCTTCACAGTCAGTTTCAAGGGTTAAATAATTTACCATTGGGGACTTTTCACACAGTGGAAAACAGGTACCAAACATTCCTATGAATCCCTTTCACTGAGGCATAATCCACTTCACCTTTGTCCTGTATGTTCCATTTAATCCAGCCAACGTTTTATATTATAAAAACACTGCGTCACCCTCATTACAGTAGTGTGTATATATCTGGAAGTAGTACATTTTGATGAAATGATTGAACATATGGTAGAAGTTTAGATCCCTTTTCCACGATGAAAACAAGTCATTACTGTAGTACTGCAGCAGGCAACACTTCCAGCTCACTGATAGCTGTTCTGTCTGTGAAGAAGGAAATATCTTTCCAGCCAAAATAAAGACTTAAGATTAGGTATCACTTTAAGAATTGGGTATTTTGAGGGGCAATGCTACAAACTAGACTTTTTATTATTCAGTTTTCTACATAGCTTATTTTACTCAATCCCTGGTATCTTATGTATGCCGTGTTATGTCATAACATAAACACCTATAAGCCCCTCTTGCAATCTTTGACTGGATGCTTATTATCAACCATTACAAACATACAAAAATAAAACAAAACTCTGCACAGCTCCATTATTCTCAAGTTTAAAGAGGCTGAGCTCCAATGTAACATCATTTGAATTCTGTTTTGTTAGTCAAATCATCCTCATGCTCTGATATTCACATTCATTTCAGAGGTAAACACTTCCTTTCAGAATAAGGTGCTATTCATGTTCAATCTAAATGTTACATACAACAGAAATTCTAATGTTTTCTTGGTTGCACACTCACAGTTGCCTTTCACTGAGCCACATTACCAAACATTACTAAATGAATGGCTTGGCTCAACAATTGGTCATGGCCCAAAATTGGGCACTTGGAGGAAAGTATATGCCTGTGCACCAACTTAACGTTGTTTTGATTGTGCTGATGCCCATTCAACCATTTATTGGTGTAATTGTAAACTCTGGCAAACACTTTAACTACTGATGGTCTGATGACTTTATAAAATATGAATAAAAACCTTTTAAAGAGGAAATATGTTGTGGCTTCCTCAGGAAGAGCTGTGCTCTTGTTTAATTACAAATATGAAGTATAAGCTTATTAGATCTATCTCTGATTATCAGTAAAACACAACAACCTGAATGTTTCTTAAAATACAGAAATGTATCAAGATATGATCATTAAAGTGAGGAACAGGGTCAGACATCCATTGAAAGGTTGTTTTTTGACTCCCATGGAATTTAGCTCTTGGGCCAATATTTGACATGGGTGTGGTGCCTTTCTGACAGGTGACATTTATCAACCTCATTTAGCAGGAAATGTGCAGCCATGACTCCATGACTTCTAGCTTCAGTGAGAATAACAACTGTGTTGAAGTGTTTGGCACGGCAAAGGTAACAAACGTGTGAACGGAAACAGGTAGCTATTTAAATAGTTTTTTTTGTCGGGAATCAGAATAATGGAGCTGTGGCAACAAACTTAGTGTACAAACAAACCATAACTGCGAGGGTACAAACATTCACTACACAGTCATGTTTTCTAAATTAAAGTATTCTGCTCATTATGTGACAGAATGTAAAAATTCAAAAAGTAGTCATGGGTAATTAAAGGAAAAACATTCAGAGCCCAGTTTTGTCAGACATGTATAAGTTGCACTGGGTGTATAAATACTCAATAATATAATATTTAGTTCTTATTTCTCTGCAGAGCCTCACACAGGTTGTGATTGGGATCTGGCTCCTGACTCATGATCTCAACACACTCCCACTCTCCACTACAGCTGGACCGCTTCACCGCCTCCACCACCGTCTGCACGTAGAGACCGTCCTCGAACGTTGGTGCCATGGCCACCGGTCCTCGTGCCCACGACCTGCGCTCCTCGTGAGCCTGAAAAGACTGTCTCAGTGCCTTAACCATGGAGCTCAGCCCCCGCAGGTGAGGCAGGGGCATCTCTTTCACCTCTGGTCCCACCCACCCACTGTCGCCGAGCAACAGTTCCTCACCTTTACTCCCATTGCGTTGACCGTACAGCTCCGCCCCCCTGGCAACCAGTCTCCCGGTGGATCCGACTACCATGACCTCGTGCACAAATGACCCCGGCATGTTGAAGTTTAGGGTCACGGTGCAACACACACCACCGGAGCTGGACCCGGTTCCACCCATCAACATTTGGAAGAAGCAGAAATCATCGCTGGTGACGCGGCGGATGCCTCGGATCAAACCGTTTTGTTGGACAAAGGTCCGCAGAAGGCCGTGGACACGATGGGCTCGAGCACCGGTTAAGTAACTTAAAAGGTCGATGACGGACGAGCCGACGGTGTGTAGGCCGCCTCCTCCCATCAGCTCCTCACACGTCCAGCCGTAGGACTGGTCCAGGAGGCTGGGGCCATAGACTCGGACATCACACACCTGCATTTCTCCAACGTATCCCTCCACCAGCAGCTGGCGCATCGCCACAAAAGCTGGCAGGAAGCGCACGGTATTACCCATAATGCTGAGCAGCTGTGGATAGTATCTGGCTGCAGTCACCATCTTGAATGAATCCACAGCAGTTGCAGCTTTCTCACACACAACATTCTTACCAATACCTGCAAAGAGAGAGGGAAAGGACGGGGTTATCATTATTCAGATAGCACTGAATTTAATAGAGTGCTACATGTAGTAAAAGGTCCTAAAACCCAGAAATGAGTTATAGCATGTTTGCACTTTCGGTTCCCTTGTCTCGAAGATGATGTTTTTTTTTTTTAATGTTTCTTTGGTTAGATGCTTAAAATCAGGGGTGCAAACTCATCAGGGATGAAAAAGGTGACAAGGATCCGAACCCCCTCGGGGGGTCCGGGGCATGCTCCTCTGGGAATATATATTTTTAAATATTTAAATATATATATACATATATATATGCTTCAATGTTATTCCAGTAAAACACAAATAAGATGCGGCTATTGTTTTTCAACTTTCACAACCCCTTTAACTTGTCTTTGATCCTTTTCCGAACAAGGGAAAGGGAAATGAGAAATGAAGCCAGTTCTATTTTTTTAGTACTTCTGTTTATTGGAAAAATAAAAAAAAACCAAGACTGCTTTTTATTGGTGAGCTGATTTTGATAAATTAAATTTAAATTGCAGCTAAAGTTGTGTTTCCTGGTTGCTATGCTAGCTTATTAGCTAGCTAAGGACACTTTTAATAACCATAACGATTGAAATGTTCAATTTGCATTAAATGATAGCTAGTTATCTAGCTGATGTTATAGTCTCTGCGATTTAACTCATAAAATTATAATGGGAAAATGTAGAAACCCTCAGGGTGCTGTCAATGTGCAAGCTGCCAATTTAATGGTAATTTAAGCTACTGTATTGGGTTTATATACTCAGCTGACGGCCTTGTCTTTTATGTAAATGTACATTTTTCGGCGTTTTCTCGCTTAGATTTTTCAAAAGCTACCGAGAAATAGACACTGTACTATCCGATAACACCGTTATTGTAACCAGCAATAATGGTTGATGTGATTTGCGAGGCGTCTGTCCGCCAACTGTCTAACATTAGCACGTTAGCCTACGTTAGATAGCCTAACGTTCTTGCAGCGTACCAATGCCACACGTTACCGTAAATGCCATCTTAAAAAGGCCCCTCGAAACCAACGGTTTTTGAAAATGCCTTCACCCGAAAGACATGTCTTGTAATACACCTGTCTATTACGGCATCGAGGCAGCTACCTTCCATTTCGAACAGACCCGAAGACTCGAAATAAAAAGCTTGCGTGTCATGATGACATGGGTTGGCCAAACGAACAAGCTTGAAAAAAATATTAGATTCATGACAGCTTGCGTTCGCAGATTACTTGGAGGACCACCCCCCCAAATATTTTTATTGCAGATCTACACGAATCACACAAATGACCTATTTTGGATCAAAAACGGCGAATTTCGCGGAAAGGTGACGAGTTTGCACCTCTGTAAAATAATGTCTGCGATTAACAAAAGATAAAGAAATGTTCACATTTTGTTCGAGAACATAAACTAACACACTGCATTTTGGAGCTTTTACGCGTCTTAAAAAAGGCAGTTTCTAACAAATGAGACGACAGACGTCGTGTAGGACATCACACGTCATCACACCAAACACAGAAACTCATCTCCTCACTAGTCCGCCTTTACAGCCTTGTTGTGTTTGTACTCACGCTTTTGCGAATTTTTAAACTTTAGATTTACGCTAGACGTCACTCAGGAAAGGCGTTTGTAGGCGAGCAAAATCCAGTTTGGAAATCTCAATTTGGAAGCTTAGCGGTAGTGAAGTTGTGCGACCGTGGTGCAGTTTGTTTATATCCTAATGTTGTCTTTTTACTTGCAAGTGCATTTATGCTTTAAAAATGGTGTTCATTTGTGAAGATTCTCTTGCTAAACAAAATGTATCATAAACATTTGCAATTTAGGTTTCACATTCAGTAAGTTCCTACCTCCATTTATATCAATCAGGGCAGACAAAGTTATACAAACAGCTCTCAATATAATTCAACTGCATCACAAACCAACTTGCAACCTCCACAATAAAGCCATCAACTTGATTCAATGCCTCGATTAAATAGTTTCAGTAAAAAAGGTAGGATTCTTTTGCCAAACTGTTGTATTAGACTGTATTTGTTGTAGCTGGGTGTACCCGTATTAAAATGGCACCTGAGTGTATATCAACTATGATTTGAAGATATAGCGCAGACTTAGTGTCTCAGTGCTCTGTGATAGCACAGAAGGTGTGTATAGCTTTCATATACGAGTTCCCTTTGGAAGTATTGCCGTGGACAAGTCCTTTGGCGGGGACACACTCAGGAAGTTGCAACTAAAACAGGAAGCTGAGGTCAACACTCAGGAATTCCATCAGATACAGTAAGTTAACTTTATAGATCAACTCTCCTCTGATAAGACAATGTGTTGGTTATGTTTGCTTCAATGTGCTGCCAGCAAATGTGAAATGTGAGGGCTTTCACTTCACGTTTCTGTCGGTAAGGTTTGTTTTATTTCTTTCCCTCTCAAATTGCTACGTTCCCTGAGATTACGGGTATAATCACCATTAATCACTTCTCAAGGATGAACCCAGAGAGATGTCTTACATTTTCAGTATATGCATCCTTTGGGGAGTACTGTCATTGCAGTCAAAAAGTTCATATCTATTGCAGATCTAACCTGCCACGCCCAACTGGGTGTGATCACAGCTGGGCATGTAACTGGTAATATAGGAAACAGTGGAAACTGGAATGTAAGACTTGGCATTTTGGAAGAAAACTGATCTTATCCGAGTGTCATCATGAACACAAAAATTCTGAATTCTTATATGTAAATTAATTAATTAATGAATTGCAATGCTGCAGGTTTTTATGAATTATGATAGAGTGAATGTATGTAGGCTTAGCATTACATTACATTACAGTCATTTAGCAGACGCTTTTATCCAAAGCGACTTACAATTCAGATTCTATCACAATTCTACACCGTAGGCACGGTTACGGGAGCAATTTTGGGGTTAAGTGTCTTGCTCAAGGACACATCAACATGCGACTAGTGGAGCTAGAAGGGCGGCCCTGCTATCCACTTGGCCACAGTCACCCCACTCTTAGCACAAATGTTTAGGGTAAAAGTTCAAGTTATACACTTTAAATTTGCCCAAGAGTTTTGGACAGGACAGCATGACAAAAGTAAAAAACAAATCTACATTTTAGTCAAAGTGAATGTGTGTTTATGACCTCTTACCCAGTGCTTTGACAGCGATCTGTCTCGTCATTGAGGGCGGTATAGAGATGCAAACGAGGTCGACATCTTGGTGCAGCAGGACGTCATCAGATCGGCTGGTGTGAAAGGGGATGCCGAGCTCCTTTGCCAAGCAGCACGCTTCCTCTTCGCTTCGCCCCCAGAGTGCATGAACCTCAAAGCCTTCAGCTTTCAACAACGGGACGAGCACTCGGGCTGTGCTGCCCGTGCCAAACACACCGACTCCTGGCAACATGGCAGCGCCACTCACTGCGACCTTACGTGTTAACCATGGCGAGCCTCACCGATATCCCAAGAGCCTAAAAGTCCAGGAGAGCTTACTGTACCTGTAGAAAATACAAGAAGAGACCAATGATACTATGTGACATTGAGTATCACACTTTTTTGTTGTAATTGTATGTTTTTTTCCACACAATAGTTAAACTTAAGGTGAGAAATAATGAACATGCATGTAAATACATTCAATGTTCATTCAGCTTCAACTTAAGTAAGTTCAGAAAATCACTTTACTGTAATGCAGGATTCAAGAGCAGACCGTAAGACATTTAATCTAGATCAAAATGTTACGATAAACCAAACCACAGACAATAACGTGTCTCACAGGACGACATCTATCCTATCTCTAGTGACTGTATCAACAAACAGGACCAACACATCCGATGGAGGTCTAGACCAGTGTTTCTTATCAGTAATCTCTCTACTTACACGTGTCCTGCTACATAGTTAACATGCCATTCCTCAGATGTTCCACACCCACCGAAAGTCAACGTCACCTCTAGCTCTGGAGAACTCTACCTCAAATGCAGTGTATGTCTGTACCTTTGCCCTTAGACAGGCCATCTGTTATGGACCTTCAACTGTTGTGGATCTCATTCCTCCATATTAATTGCTGTTAATGGACTTGTGTGGTGGGGCACCTGCCCACAGTATGACCCACCTTAGAGTAGGAGGGTGGGGCAGTAGCTGGTAGTAGCCGACAGTACCTGTAGCCATGAAATATAAGATCTCGCTTTTTACACATTGCATCACCTCAGGGCGCAAACAGCGTGGACAAACAAACATACATTAACCCAGGCTTCACTCTCTGATACACGGACACCACTGAGAGTAACCTAGCCGCGCTGTGCTGCTGTCGGCTGGTCAGATAACAAAGCCATGCCGGAAGAAATCATCGCTACAGGGATCAATAGTCAGTTGGGTATTCGCCATATTTGTTACGATACCACAAAACTAGCGGAAAGTGGCCACAAATGTCACTAATATAGGCGAATAATGCTCCGGGTAGCTATGGTTCACACACACTAAGCTAGTTAGACTACTGATAACACTAGCTAGCACGTTCAGCTAGCCGGGCCAACAGCTCCCGATACATGAAGATACTTTACAGAGTTCATATCTAAAGTAAATCCATCTAACGGTATTCAGACTTGGTATATAAAACCCGCCATAGTGAAATGTAACGTAAGCTACCTACTGTGTTTACCAGGACAACACCAACAGCCGTTGAAGCTGTTCAGTCGCGCGCTGCCCAGTTGCTAATGGTAACTTCAGTAGCAACGGCAGGACCGTGTGGAGGGACAGGGACACTACAAGAGAGGAGATGGGTCACTAGTGGAGAATAAAGTAAAGGGTACGCAGACGCCACTAGCTGGACTCGATGTATGGCTTTAATGTAACAAACCTACATGAAGTTGTTCCCTGTGAAACACGTTATTTATTTATTTTTAGATAAAAATGTAAATAACTAAAACAAGAAAGATGAACTTAGGTAACTAGTATGTTCCCGTTGAGCAAGTGCACTCTTTGGTCGGACACCATGTTTTCCCATGATTCAGTACGGTAGCCTCCTTTGAAAAGTGACTTCATATTTGCTTTTAGTTTTACTTTGGGGCATTTCTACAAGTAACATTTTCAACAATATGAAGTTACTTAAAAATACACTTAAACAGGCCTGTCGATTTCTGTGGAATGAACTGTATGGTTCATTGCAGACTGACTGGCAGGTGTCTACAGATTTGTAAAACTTGTAGCCCTATTAGGCTATGTTGTTTCCTTTTTATGTAGAGTATATATATAGAGTACACTGGTAAAATATTTCAGAAAATAACTACAAGGTTTTTGAGGCGCATAATGCTCAGTGAATACCAATTATACATTGATGAAGGCTATTGGAGTAGTTACAAACCTGTAGTGCTCATTTGCATAAAGCATGTTTAAGTTTTCCTTGAATTTTGTTTATTTCGTTGAAAACAGTTTGCTAAAATTTGAAGTTGTTTCTTTTGGAAATATCCTTTAATATTAGGCAATAAGGTCTGAGGCTAAATTAACTTCCTTAAAGTCTGTTTTCTGTAGCATAAAACTTAAAACGTGTTAAATTGAATTAAAGGATGTATCGGGTCTGACTTTAATCTGCCCCTCAAACTACAGATGTGTCTGCTAATGTGCAGAGAAGAGTTTGACATGTGGATCAGTAGATTATATCCAGATGTGTCTGACAGGTGGAGTAATGGTTGTATGGGGATGATAGGAACGACGACAACATCCAAAGTACATCTTGAGATTCGGGGCTTTTGCCTCCACAAGTTCAATCCCAAAGGAGGAATCTACAAGGCCATGAGGTGGATGATAAAGGTTACTACCACATGCAGACATGCATGGTTTTAATGTTCTGTTTCAGACAGAAAAATGGGCAAAGCAGTGGAAGGAAACATATTCAAAATTGGGTGGAATTTAAATTAAACAAGAGCTTGTATTTCCTTTCAGTATGAACATTCTGTCACATGGAGTTATGGGATTTTACCCTGCATGGATGCATGATATAATACTATACGATACAACTTTTAGGCCTAAACTTTACTGTAAACTGCTTTGCGTTGCAGTACACATGCATATGGTGGAGGAAACTCTTTTAAGAATAACTCTTTTAAAAATGGGCTACATTCAATCTTTGATTGATATTGATATTGAACACTTCTAATTTGGGTTTATGTGTGTTCAGTATGAGGATGTGGATATTTACCAGCTTCATTGACATTCTGGAAAGCCCCATGGTCCACCTTCACAGGTGCTTTTACTTATAGCCAATTTCCAGGATTTAGGCTATTAGTTCATACATGGTTACATCAGGTAATTTCCAGGGAATTAAAAAAATAATTGTTAGTTACATTTTTCAGTTAAACTCACCCATTGAGGCCAAGGTCTCATTTCCAATGGTGCCTGGTTACATGCATAAATACAATAATTGTATTATCACAAAACAAATAAGAAAATAAAATATCAACCATTTATAGTCATATCATACATACAATGTTTCAAAACAATACAAAAACACAAATCATCAATAACCAAATGTAACATATCAACAATTACACATTCAAACTAAAATACATTATGGTATCACTATTCAAAGCATTCACAGACCTTGACATTACATTTATTTAAACATATTATTGAATTTGCCAAAAGAAACTATGGCATTCTACTTGATGGTCTTTTGAAACGTATGAGGCTCTTCGTGTACTAAACATATGGGAGCAAAAGCTGCTTATAGTGGCGAGGGACGATACAATGATGCGGTCTAAAATGATCACCAGAAATAAAATGAAGTGCTGAGTGATAAACGGTGTCATGGCAGCGTTTAAAGAGTCACCATTCATGTAACGTCACTGGCATGTAAGTAACTAACAGCTTTCTATTTCACTGGAAAAGGGGACTTAACTGAAGTGTAGCCTATACACTCTAGAAACTCTAAAAGATGGTTACTTCAAAAAAAAATGATGGCAACAAAGTGACACGTAATATAATTGATTAGATTTTAAGTACAACAACTTTGAGTAAAAAGTGTTGAAAAAATAAACAAAACAATTATGTAAATGATAATAAAAGCAACAGTTAAAATGTGTTGTATTTAGTAACAGCTCGCCAAATGATGAGTTATTGAGACTGAAATATTTACATTTACTGAATATTTGGGTGAAATTGATTTATATTTTCTTTACTGAATATTTGGGTAAAATTGATTTACATTTACTGAATATTTGGGTAGAATTGATTTATATTTACTGAATATTTAGGTAAAATGTATTGATATTTATTAATTATCTGGGTTAAATTAAGTTGGATTCACTAAATAAAATGAATGATATCAACTCACATTTGAGCACATTACTTGTTACATGTTACTGAATTCAACACATTCCCACTGCTATTCTAACTTTAAATCTATTCAATAATATTGATTGTCACTTTGTTGCCATGTCTAATTCACTCAATACTATGCCATCTTGGTGCCACAGTAAACTTAACTTGGGCCAACAGATCACCATGCATATACAGTGTACTCAAACATTTACCTGACTAACGCAATAATAAGCCGGTGTAATTGAAAACACCTGTGTGGGTGTGCAGAGCCGCAAATAAACCAGTTGTATTATATGCACGGAAAATGGTATCTGTGCAAATGTATGCAGACAATTAAAGTATTTTCCTCGAAAACATGATTATTGAGAAAAAATATATTGTTCTTCAACATATCATCATTGTTTCCTGTGTGCTTGTGTTTTAATAAATACATTAACTGAATAAAAACATCTGGACATGGAATCAATACTTCTCAGCAGAGCTCAGGGTGTTGTACCACGTGCTGACCAGCAGGGGGCGGTAGTCTACTAACGGACCTGGACAGGACGCGCAAGGCATTATGGGACTTCTAGTTCTCAGTGGAGGACGGTTGGCTTGATAACACCGCGAAGAACAAACCGAGGCATTTACCACCGAAAATAAAATATCAGCCTCAAATTCAGCATAAGTAAGAGCTCCGCATGCGTCGAGTCCGGATAAATTAAGGTGGATTCAATCGTCGTACGAAGAAAAGCGGCTTACTTTTGGTGAAAAATAAACAGGAAGTTGTTAGCGTTGTGGGACGTGTAGTTCCGCTTGTAGGCCACTGAGCTTGATAACAACGCATAGAATAAAGAAACAACAATAAAATAAGCTAAACTTCATTTGAAGACCGTGCTTTTGGCCTCGGTGTTGAAATAAACATGCCCGGGTTCACCTGCTGTGTTCCTGGGTGCTACAACAACTCGCACCGGGACCGGGACCTGCGCTTCTACACGTTTCCTAAAGACACCACGCTGAGGGAGCTGTGGCTGAGGAACATCTCCCGGGCCGGGGTCAGTGGCTGCTTCAGCACCTTCCAACCCACCACAGGACACCGGGTCTGCAGCGTGCATTTCGCCGGCGGGAGGAAGACCTACGCCATCCGAGTGCCGTCCCTCTTCCCTCTGCGTGGGGTAAACGAGCGCAGGAGTCGGCGGGGCAGAGGCAGGAAAGTGTCCGCCGCGGTTCCTGGCCCCGCCGCCGCAGCGACCTCCGGGATTGTGCTCTCCAACGTCCTGGGCAGCACGGCCGAAGGGGCCGAGGGTAACGCTGGCGGCGAGGCGAGCGATGACAGCATCACCGTGGTGCAGATAGGCCAGAACGGGGAGTACCTGGGCACGGCGCGGCTGCCCGCCCAGTCCGAGGGGACTTGTTACACCGTCGGCAGCGACGAGCTGACCGCCGACGATTCATCGGTCGAAATCGCGCACCAGCCGCCCGCGCAGTACGTCAGTGTGACCAGCAGCCCGCTGGAGCACTCGTACTCTCTGACCACCGGCACCACGTCGGCCGAGCTGCTGCGGAAACTGAACGAGCAGCGGGACATCATCGCACTGATGGAGGTGAAGATGAAGGAGATGAAGGCGACCATTCGCCAGCTCCGGGTGTCAGACGCCAAGCTGCAGGAGGAGGTGCGGGAGCGGGACCGGCTGCTGTACGGAAACTCTGCGGCTTTTGGCGTCCGGAAGAAAATCTGATGGGTGAACATCACCGGAGACGACCCGTTACAGAGACTCAGTCTAACGGAGATGACACCGAGGAGTTTGAAGTCCGCAGATTCAGACTTATTTTGTATAAAACCACGAGCGATGACAATGTATTTTCAAGTAGAGCTGGTTTTTCGTTGGTCTGTGGTAAAGACACAGTTGGCTGGCTAGTTTATGTAGCTTATGCTATACTAATAACACCATGGTTAACTACTTAGGATCATGCACAGTCCAATATTGACATACAGCTAAACCAAGATAGCATTTTATTCATTCAACCAAGACTCAAGTTTGCACTGACTTACAATTTAGGCAGACTACACACTTATAACCGGACTGATGAGGAAAATGCTCAAAACTGCCTAGTTGCATAGAAAGTTTTTGTCTTTAAGATTTCTCTTCTACTGTGTCTATTTCCTTGCTTGTGAATTTAAGTTAGGAGGCTGTTGCAAGAACCGTCTTGCTGTAGATGTGCAGAGGTAAAGTATGCCGAGATGAAGCATCTAGGATGTATTGTGAACAAGACACTATTCTCGGCACACTTGCCAATGAAATGACTTTATCTGAGTTGCCTTTAAAATTGCGTTCAGTTGTTTTCCTTTTATTTCTGTTGCTAAAGACATTTGATCAACAGAAAATGGAATTAAAGGAATTCCTTAAAACTTGAAGGGGAATCAAACGATGTAATCTTATCAGTGTGTTTCTTGATGACATGCATTAAGTTTCATTTGCTCATCCTTTTCTTGGGTTTTAAGAAAATCTTAAGAGAAGTACAAATACTTCAGATACTTTATGCAACTAGTACATGTCTGTCTGCCCCGGAGGTTGTTCTGTGAAACAGTGTGATTCATTCGCTGTTTCTCCTCACAGACGTTTAGTGGCTGCATTTCTCTGTCCTGTACACGAGTGTTTTATACACAGTTACATACATTTCTGATTTTTGAACTTGGTCTGACGGCTATGCTCTCACTTTGAAGTAAATTTCATTTTGAAATGGTGCTGACTTCCACTGAATAATTTCTCAGTTCCTGACATGCTTTCCTGATTTTATCCCAGTCACAGTTACAAAGTGATGAGTCAGAAGCTCCTGGAGTATTTTTGTATTGCTTTTACCTTCAAGTTGAGGGCTCGTAGCTTAACCCAAATGGGTCGCAGTCATCTGTCTTGGGCTCTTGTTTGGACTTTTTCGTAGGAAAGAAGAGCAGATTTGAAATTTCCAGTAACTTAAGCTTTAGGAGTATTTATTCCCAGCTGTGTTGAGCATCATATCAAATCCCAAATCATAAAGACTCAAATGTCAGGGTTGCTGTCCTGTTGGGTGACCTGGTGCTGAAAGCCTCACTCAACATGTAGCGACTCCGTCAGTGTTAAGAGAGTGTCCTGATAAAGATATTGCCTTATTAAGATGAATGTGATCGATGTGATGAAGTGTGCAACCCATCAACTTGTACTTGGAGTTATTTGTTGAGAAACAACAAAAAGGCACTGATACTCCTGTTCATGTTTGTGTTACTATTGTAATTTAGGGTTGTTATGGATTTATGCAGGAATCACAATAGCCGATCAATGAATTGGTTAGGCCATAAAATGTCCAATAATCATGAAAAGTGGCCGTTATGAGATACCAGAGGATAAAGTTGTGTCCTCTGATTTCTTCTATTGGTCAACAGTTACAAAAGAAAATGACAGGTAGTTTTTTGAAGCAGCAAATCCTCACATTTGAAAGAACATATCCTGCAAGTGATCATCTTATTTGACTATGATTTCAGCGCTTTAGTTTCAGTGAGTGCACCACTACAGTGTCTGGTTGTTTTTGTTTATTTCCTTGATTTTTTTCATAGGTTGATAGAAGACAATAACAGGTGGTAAAGTGTGTCGGATGTTGCAGCGTGACTTTCTCCCTCTAGATGGCGGTGGCATAAAAGCTTGAAGAGCAGGAGGTTGAGCTCCCGTCTGTACGGCCTAATTCATCTGTCTGTGTGTGTTGGCAGCTTGGATGGTCATTTGCTTCATTGTTGCTCTTATTAAAGCAGTGAAATGTTGAATGTCTTCATGTGATTGTAAAGCTGTTACTCAACGCAAACTTAAAATCTGTCATTTTGAACACCTGCCGTGTTAATGTGTCACATGAAACGGAGAAAGAGGGAGAGCCGGATGAATGGACAGACAGAGAGCGAGGATCCAGATCCTAATCTCATCTGGATTTATTTATTTATTTTACTCCCAACAGTGTTGCATAATGCCTTAATCCAGCGCTGTCGATCAAATTTACTCAACTCTATCTTCCTTTTCAATGGCCGCTGCCATTCATCAAACCGTCTTTACATTCTAACTGCAGTGTATGCAATATCTAATCCAGAAGTCCGATGTTTTGACATCCAACTGTATGAACCGGACATCCGTGGTTGCCACTGTATACAATCTAATTTCTTCTGGTTCCTTTCTATCTAAAGACTTAAGTCTTCTGATTGTCTGCTGTAGAAACCATCAGACCCACAGTCTGTCATAGGATAATTTTTTTGTTTACAATGATCACAATACACAAATTATTTTCTCGTTCCATGCAAATTGACATTCTTGAACCACGTAGAACAGCATGAGCTTCCGCATTTAAAGGGTTGTCGTATCTGTCTTGATTAATACCGTATACACTAAAATTAATGAAGCTTTCAGCTTGCACTAGGCTTGGGCCTTTCTTATTACGTCATCAGATATTTACTGATTTCAATCAAAATTCTGCATGTTGCAGTGTTTTTTATTTAGATAATGTTCTTGTACAGCTGCTTGTGTTCAGGCAACATCTACAAAATAGCTTCCTTTATTTGTTGAATGAATAAAATAGTGTAGAAAAATAGGTTCATACTTAAAGTATATATATATATATATATATATATATATATATATATATATATATATATATATATATATATATTCCAACATAATAGGTTATTATTGGAATCCATTGTAACTGCTGTGAATCTCTGTTTTTTTGACGCTGTATCACTGAAACTGTCCAGATACACTTGAGGGACCTTGATATATATGTATGTATGTATGAATTCTAACAATACATCTAGCCCAAGCTATATTATTAGGGTGTTTCTGCAGATGACACCACTTTTTTGAGCAGAAAAACTGCACTGCGGTCCAAGAAATAAAAATGTGGGAAAGTCATACATGTGTGCTGCAGAATTTGGGATTCAGTGGACCACAATTAACTGGAAAACTCAAGAACAGGCCCTATTTAACAGGACCAGTTAAAATGAGTTTTGGTTAGCGTTTTGAGTTCTTTGGTTGTGCTGGGAGGACAATTAATGCAACATTTCCCACATCTGTATCTGGATGCTCTGACACAACCTGACAAGTTTAATGATTCAGCTGCAGTAAAAATACTATGTAGAAACAGGGACAATAAGATGACATAAGCATAATGAGGATGCAACAACAACAAAAGTCCAGAGAGATCAAATATCTCTGAAAACCTGTGGAATGACTTCAACATACAGTCGTGTCACATCCAGCTCAATCGACCCTGAGCACATCTGTACGGTAAGAAAGTACAAAAACCTGATGTTTTCAGGAAGAAGCACAGCTGGAATTGCTGCCGACGTTCCCATGATATATTGATTCAGGCCAGCAGCTTCAGATGCAGATTATTCTGCAGTTAATGGTTGTTTTAAGCCACAGATTAACAATGGGTTGCCATTCCTCCTGTGTCAGTATACAGATGTGAACAGGGACTTAAACTAATGCACAGAGTGTGAGCCATCTGGGGGGCGTAGCAGAGGATTTGGAGGCCGAGAGGAAGATGAGGGGGATGGAAGACACAATCTCAAGTAAGAAAAGTTGCGAACAAGGTAGATGGTTTACGATCACCCATCTAAAATCAGGGTCTGCATGTTTAGTGTGTCTCTGTCCAACCTTTCGTTCAGAGTGTTTAACACATACAGCGCTCTTCAATAACCCAACATGACCCACATAGCTGTGGATGATCCTCATGGGTCGCTGCTATTCTCAGAGGGTGCTTTGCGTCTGTGTTGGACTCCCAGGTGAGCTGGATTCTCTTATCCTCAGTGGGACTCCATCCATCTGTTCACATGAAAACGAAAATCCTCCTGACACTTCTGATAATGTTTCCCTCTACTTTCCTTTGTGACAAACCTCCTTGTTCAGTCATAAAATCCGTTTTTTTGCAGCAGGTAAGTGTGTGAACAAGGCTGAGGTGGTAAAAATGATGATGTATATGTATATAATTGATTTGTGTTTCAAATAAATGTACGTAACACTAAAGACCGGAAATGAGTACTCTCTAATCCAGTGTGCTGTGATGCTGTCATCGGTCTGCTGCCTCTGAGCTCTCCATGGCTCTCGCCTCGTGCCCCTCCCTAGTGCACATGCATGCACACACACACACACGCACACAGCATCCTCTTACTCTCTGCGATGCAACAGCCCCTTTCACAGTTAATCCAGTCGGGTTGTGCCACTGTGCATTGCTGTGCTTTTGCAATCTGATGAATTCCCAACGGATGGCAGATCACATCAAATTTTAAAGCAGCATCTTTGGACTCTTTGGACTTACGGTCAGTGGGAGCTTCACACCAGAGCCTCTGGTTCAGAGGTGGGACTCAGCTCCACGGGACTCGTGGAACCAACGATGAACTCCCAACCAGGCATGGCGACCATGCTGCTGCCTATCGCTCTCTGCCTCAGTAAGGACGTTTCTTTAGTCGTTGTCTCAGTGTGTTGACTATATGTGCATTTAAGTCTTCTGGAAACATTTGTAAGTGCTGAGTTTGCTCTTGCCTGTCCTATGTTGCACACAGCTTTTCCAAATGTGTCTTTTTTTATGCACATATGTCTTGAAACTCAGGTTGATCAGAGGAATTTTAACAGGTTAGTCAGAAACCCCTCCAAAGTAGTTAAGTTGACTGATGAGGAATATTGCATTTAGCTTGTTCTGAAACCGAGGAGAGATAGGTTTTACAAATGCACTTACCTTAATGAAATGCTCACTGTCCCCTCATGTTCTGATTGTCTCCCGCTCTCGCCTCCCGTTTGTGTGCATTTTAGATACAACATCGAGCATTAAGGTGCGAATTCTACTATCTGTTATTTTCTAGTTTGTTTTTTACAGTAAGATTGTTCTGCAGAAGAAAAAGAACCATCTTCATGAATGGAAACACTTATTGTGGGATTTTTATCAATGACAACGACGAAATTAATCTAAAGAGAATTACCAAATGTTTTGCAGTAAAATCAAGCTAAACGTTCTTGTGGGATAAACAATAAATGAACAATCACGATACAACGCAGACAAATACAACAACAAAAAACTGTTTTTAACAATGTCTATTCATACGTGATTAATAAACCCTTGAGGCAGCAATCAGGACAGAACAAGTTGAATCACACCTGGAATTCGCCATGACTCATCTGTCTGAGGCATAGACAGGAAAAAAGAGGGAAGATCACTTTTTAAAGCTAAAGATAGCTATACAGCAGATAAAATAATTACTCACTGATATATTAATTAAGGCAAATATAGAGAAGGGACATTTTCAAATAATTATAATAATACATACATAGTTTTAATGTCGGGTAATTGCTACTTGTGGTTGCCTTTTTAAACGATAAAACTATGTTTTGGATGCTTTTGATGCTCAAGTTAAAATTAAGGGAAATATGAATGCTTCAGATAACTAAAGGTAGAAGTCGGATAAAAGATCTGCACACATGTATCGATAAATGTCTGACGTCTGTCAATAGTAATCATAAAGAAATGAATATCCATGGCTTTAGAGTGAGGTGTATTATACTCAGGTGTCCACATACTTTCGCCATGTAGTGCAATTCTGATCCTGGAACAGTTTACCAACGGCTGCTGACAACTGCGTGTGTCCACAGATGTCTTCAAGGCCAACAACAAAGCAACTGTGTGGGTTCTATTCACAGGAAGAGATTGACAACCGAAACACACCTCCACAGCCTCATGTACGGATCGAGTTAATGCAAAAATGTCCTCTATTCCAAATCAATGTCTAAATATTCCAGTCAAACCTTAATTCACACCTTTTCAGGAACATTTCAGTGGCTCAACTCAAACCAGGCTCAGAGGGACATGTTACGTATGAGCTGATCAATGCACTCAGACAGCTCACACAGGGTTTTGCAGTCCTACACTGAATTTGGCTTTGAGGTTGTATAATCTGTCCAGATGAATGGAATACATACTATACCCATATTTCTGTATTTGTTTGATCCATCTAAGCACCAGATGGATCATGTCTCTATGAACACAATGTGCTTCACTCCACAAGATGAAATCCCCGAACCAAAGAATCTAGAGATTGTATTTCTCTCTCTCATCCCCAACTCTTCCCCATATTCATATGTTGATACCACTTTTTATACATTTCTTTCTCAAATTGTAAATAGACTTTTCTCTTGTCTCTTCCGCTCCATTAGGCCTGGTCACTGTGTGTTCCGGAGCTGCAATTCCCTATTCATGTGGTTCCATCTACAAGAGTTTTGCTCAGTGTTTAGTCACACTTGGAGACAGTTTGGTGGATACACAAAAAGACCAGAGCACACAGGACATTGATTCAATCTGCAGGTGTGTGTCTGCCCATCACTGTGGTAACCATCCAGTAAACGCCTTGTCTGTCTTGATACAACTTGTCTCAAACGGTTAAAGTTATAATTCTTAAAGTTGATATAATGATTAGTTGTATTTGCCACGCTAGCGATGTGGCGCCAAGGGATGTTAGTGTCAGTCGGTCCACCTCTTTGATTAATCCTACTCATTCTTAGTGATCCTCTGAATTTTTCTTTTTGTGCCACTAAGAGGTTGACATTTTTAGATTTTTGTAAAATGTCTCAACAAATATTGATTGCTGTGAAATGCCTGCAAACCCAATGAAAAGCCTCAGCTGTACTTTCTTGTGCTAGCGAATGTTAGCATACTAAACTAAGATGTTGAACATGGTAAGCATAATACTTCGTTAACATCAGCATATTGGCATTATCATTGAGAGCATGTTAGCATGCTGATGTTAGCATCGAGTTTAAAGCAACAAGTACTTATGGAGCTTTCATGGCTGTAAACTCTTGTTATATTCACAATGGATGTAACATGTGCTCGCAGTGACAAACTCACAGAGAGTTATCGCCTGATGACGCAGCAGTCTTTTAACTCATTGTTTTGGGTTTATGGCCTATAATTGTATTGTTTTGATTCAGACTCTTCGGTCTCTTAGCATCATTTCTTTTACTTTCTCTATTAAAAACATTACGCACTTAACAATGCTCGTCTTCTGTTGCTTTTCTGACAGAGTAGCTGCAGCAGGTTTACTTCCCCTGAATGGCACTCTCTATTTACTGTTAAAACGTACCAGCCATCACCACCAGTAACCACAGGTGTTGTCAAATAAACAAAGGCTAAAAGGTTAAGGATTATAACTTAGAAAAGTAACTTAACACCAGACCAGCAACA
Source organism: Leptoclinus maculatus (assembly GCA_032191485.1). Taxonomy (NCBI): domain Eukaryota; kingdom Metazoa; phylum Chordata; class Actinopteri; order Perciformes; family Stichaeidae; genus Leptoclinus; species Leptoclinus maculatus. The sequence continues at coordinate 32,928,201 of JAVDOI010000001.1, read as the reverse complement.
TGAAAAGTTAAACCAGGGGCTCATTTTTACTCAGGTGTTACCCATACTCCCATCACTGTATTGCTGTGTTCTGCCTGTATCTTGGCTTGCAGTCATTACATTTCTTCACTGATATCTCCTCATGTCCTGGTTCCTTGAAGGTCCTGGAATGAGTTCCATGTTTGTGCCAACTCGGCTCTGGCCGGCTGTCCTGGTGAAGCAGCAGCTGTCTGGGAGTCTCTAAGACAAGAGTCCAGGAAGACGCAATTCTCTGGAAACCTCTATGACATGTGTGCCAGCCGCACCACCCTCCCAGCCAGCACTGTGCCTGCACTCCAGAGCCCCCCCACCTCTGACCAGACCAACCAGGATAAACTGAAGGGGCAAACGAACAAGCACAGCCCCACCTTCTGCACACTGTTGTTCCCTGTTTCCAGCACCTTACTACTTCTGCTCAGGAGTTAATTAACTCAATGAGTCTTTCAGTGAGACAGCTGGTCGTCAGCGTCCAGCTCCCTCCACCATCCAAACACATGAGGGTAAATACTCGTCACAAGTAAGACTCATCATGATTACATATTGATCATAAAATAAGGAGTTCAATAACTGGATGACAAACAAATAAAACAAGGTGGAGCATCTATTTAGGCATTTGCTCTCAGAAAGAAGTTGACACAGAAGTTTCTTTCATTCTGACAAATATTCAACTGTGCCACTTAAGATGAGCGGATGATTGATTGTGATTAAATTCACATTGCCTACTATTGCTTGGTCACATTATGTAGGCTGGAGTGATGAACAGTTAATGAAGATGAAGGCCCTCCGACTCACTGAGATAACTTAGCTGAAAGACAAATCTCAAAGTTAAAATTAAAAGCTAATATTTATTGTAAACATTTTATTTTTGTCACTACTGCAGTACATCAGGAATACTGCTGGATTTTTTAGGACAAAAGCGATTTCAAGGGATGCCAGGTGTTCATATGTGCTTGTGATCCAATCAGGTGTGATCCAGAGTAGAGTATTATTACAGGCTGCCAAACTGTGTTTTTGTGCAGTTTAATTCATCATCCTGTTTGAACAGTTTAATATCAGAAAATTAGATTTTGTGTGGGGGCATACTTTGCCGTGTGTGCATGATGTTGCAAAATGCCATTGCTTATTCAAACTGTGTCATTTCATGTGACCCTTTCAGTGGTTTTCCAGTCCTTCTTGAAGCAGTTATATGTTGCTTTTTCTATTCTGTTATGTAATGTTTCACTTCAATCAATAATTGTATGCATCCCATGTGGAGCAATTAAAACGGACACAGAGCACACACTCTCAATAAAATAAGATAATAAGGAAGAAGGGAGTGGGATGCTTCCCAAGTGTTTCCCAAGTTTCATCCTTATAGCATTAACAGTTGCTATAAAGTTATTTCATGTTGTATAACTTTTTTTGTTACGGAGCTGTTATTGCAAATACGGACTGCATTTTATTCACTGGTTTCCACAATACCAATTTATTTACTGTATTGTTTTCTGGTTTTTGGTTATTTGTATTATTACATTTTTTTCACAGCAGTATAGAGTGAAAGATGCCTCTTTGATTAACTCTGATTTTAACCCGACAAAAAACTTAAATTAAAGGTCCACTGACAAACACAACGCCCAGTGATTTTCCTTAAATCGCAGCTATTACTTTTATGTCATCGGTTTTTGAGTCAGTTGTATGTGTGTGTGTGTGTGCGTGTGTGTGTGTGCGTGTGTGATCTTAATACTCTTAAGCTGTTTCATAACAGCAGAATCATGAGTAGATTAATCTCGTCTGTCTTTATTCGTCCACAGTGTAGCAGGTTGAGCCTCGAAACCCTTGAAGATAGTCTTAGTGCCCTCGGAGCACGCAGCATAAATACTGTAAGTGGGAAATAAATGATTAGTTGTGTGGCATGTTGCTGTGTCAGCATTGTCATAACTTGAACATGAAGTGAGCAGGTATGACATCTAAAGGTCAGAGGTGATAACTTAATTATTGCAGCGTGCTGAATTTAAGAAGTTATTGCAGCAGTCACTGAAACCTCGGGTGGACGTCCTGTTTTATATTCTGCTGAAATATTCATGTGTTACACTGATTAAATGCCACCATGCAGCCTCTGTAACCCAAAGTTCACAGGTTAAATGGCTGATTTAAATAGTGCTGTTTCATAGTTTTCACAGTTGACTTCAGATGCGGTTTGCACACAATTTGCACGACGTACCTGAATTTCAATCTGAAATTAGACTGTGTGTCAAAAAGTCTCTGGCCTTGTCTGCTTTTTACTGACAGACTACATGTTTAAAAAACAGATTATAACCCTGATTTGTTCATGACGACAAAACGTGGCAAGTCACCATGGGCAGAGAGGGGATTTCAAATCTGTTGCTGTCTGACTCAGTCAGAGCTTCTATGAATATATTGACCAGGTTTGATTTTTACACATGAAATATGAACAGATATGAAGGCGTTACTGTAGTAGGAATCTAAAGGCAGTGTCCCTGTAGAGTTGTAAACACCTGCAAACATCAGTTGTGTCTATTTTCAGTCAGTTATGTGTGCTACCACCTTTCATATTAGGTTTTTTTTCGTAATTTTTCTCAAGATAATTCAAGACAACTAACTAATGAAGATTAGTGAAGGGTTCCAGTATCACTGCATTTCAGTCTACCAGACTAACTTGTTGTTTTTATATATATTTTATTTAGTCTGCCAAAAAAAGCAAATTGCTCTGGATTCACTTTCTGTCAGGTCCAACGCGTTCTCATTCCAACTCGTCACATACTGACGCTTTGTCAGACCTATTACACTTGCTTAGGTTGAGGCCACAAAACCACTCAGTTAGGTTGAGAAAAAACATCATGGTTGGGTCCAGAAGCATCATTAAAAGGTAAACAACTTATGAGGAAAGCGCGTCACTAACATCACTAACATAACTTAAAACAAACTCAGCATTGGTCTCAAACACCCAGAGTATTTTCTCTGTGTGTCTAATAATGACATGGATGGGTTTATATTGTAGTTACTTGAAAGCCAAGAGAAACTCATACAGACACTAAAGGGTGCTTTGTCGACATCAGATGCCGAGGGGTGTGACAAATCGTTGGTATTTGATGCTGTGGGAATGATAACGTGCTGTCAAGTCATATATTCTTTTTGATGGTCCATCCACATCCTTTAATAAAATAATATAATGACTGTCATCATCTTGGGTAACTTCATTAAAAATGTATAAGCTTTTTTAAAAGTGAAATCCTGAGATATTTCTGAAAACAGCCTGGAGGAAAAACTAACTAGGTCTTTGAATTGTCCCCAGAACACCTTGGTGCGCCTGCTCACTCTAATCTCTCTTCGGCCTGCATTTTACTTGAAAAAAATCTGCAACATCACCATGACATCTTTTTACGGTGCCCCAAAGACCTCACAATAGCTGTTGAAATGCTCAAGATACAAGCAAAAGTAAATTTTTCTTCAGAAAGATTCCTCCTGCCGGCTAAAAGTCAACGAGATTTTAGAACAATGTTAACGGATTTTGACCAATGTTCTCTAACACAGTGTTTTTCAACCTTTTCTGAGCCGCGGCACATTTTTTACATTAAAAAGATCCCGCGGCACACCAACAACCAAAAACGTTACAAAATGACACCTTTTAGCATAATACAGCATATATGCCAGGGTGTCAAACTCAATCACAGAGAGGGACAAAACAAAAAATTGGGACTACGTTGAGGGCCAAATAGTCACCATTTAATGAACAGGATAGAAGGGATATTGGACAAAGTGCAAAAAAAATACATATTATAAAAATACATATTTAGAGCCAGATGTTTGGCATCTTTTCTTGGCTGCCAGTTCATTAATATCTGGGGTTAGGTTCTGTGGAAACCCTCAAGATGGAGTAAAGGTGTGCATCAGTGAGATGACTCCTATGTGGGTTTTTGTTCATCTTCATCACAGAGAAAAGCTGCTCACACAGGTATGTGCTTCCAAACATGCAGAGCGTTTGAGCAGCATTTAAGGCATCGTTTCGGGGATGAAGCTTGGAAACTGTGCAGCGCCCTCAGATTCATACTTTGCCTTGAGTGTGTCATTACACTGGAGGTCTATCAGCTCCACAGGTGCTCTTTCCACGTCAACTGCAAACGGATTGCTGAGCAGTTCCAATTTAAATTTCTGAGCTGCAAAGTCGGCAAATCGCCGAGTGCACCCAGTTTATCAGCACAATGCTCAGTCGGGAACACAGCGGTGGAGACTTTTACTGCATCACACATGTCTGTGATCACACGTCCCCGTCCCTGAAGCTGGAGGTTTAGCGCAGTGAGATGCTTCGTTATGTTGCACAAAAAGCCAGCTCACATCGCCACGTTTCGTCCCGGAGCTCTGTGGTGTGGCGGGCCAGTTATGATAAACATATGATATTTTCTGGCGGGCCGTTGTACCGAGGGCTATATGCTGACAATTTAATGACAAGTCTCTAAATGTGTTGATCCTTACTAGGCTTTTCATCTGGGTTATTTTGTCCAGGGCCCAGTTCAGAGTCTGCATTTTTCCTTTTCAAATATTTCTCCATCGCTGTTCATCTTGTCACCTCAACCTCTCCCGCCCGTCATTTCATTCTACTGTTTTAAATTAACAAGGTCATTACTGCGCTACCTACTGCCACCCACTGGCATGGAAGAGTATTATTACTTAGCCAGCCACTATATTGCAGCTCAGACGCTCAACAATGGCAAAGTATTTGCAGCAACTAAATAATATTTTTTTGGACCCATTAAGTGAAATTGGACATTTTCCCACGGCACACCTGACGATCTCTCACGGCACACTGGTGTGCCGCGGCACAGCGGTTGAAAATCACTGCTCTAACAGATGGTGTGTAGCATGAAACATGGCTGAGATTATGAAGTCCTGTGTAAAAATGGGGAGAGAGAGGAGACATGCAACAATCAAAATAAAGGACTTTTATGACAATTATGTGGTTATTACCTTAAAGCTCCTTAGGCTATTTCTTAATTTTGAGATCCTAATTTCAAAATATAATTTTGACAGTTTCTATTTTTTCAGTTTTGGGTTTACTTGTTAAAATTACCACTGAGTCTGAATAAGAGGCTGGATGATTTTGGATTCACTCCTGCTTACAAATGTAGTTAACTTGTCCCTCTTCAAAAGTAATTTACAAAGAAAACACAAAGAGACTAAATGTGAGTACCAGGTGGGCCAGTATTTCTGCACTGGAGCACTGAAGGTTAATCCAGCCATGCTGACATTGCACATTACTTGAACTATTACTTACCTTATGTTTTATAATGTTCCTTCATGGTTTGGAAGATACAGAGAGAGAGAGAGAGAGAGAGAGAGAGAGAGAGAGAGAGAGAGAGAGAGAGAGAGAGAGAGAGAGAGAGAGAGAGAGAGAGCACAAGCAAACGTACACACTTTAGTGTCAAATTTGTCACCTCAGAGTGAAATGTTTAATAGTCAAAATGTCCAATTACACCACGTGAGTCGTGTGTGCGCGTGGGTGTAGGCTATATATTTGCATGGTTTCCCACTCAGGAGGATGAACCAAACACATGGACTACTGTGGGAGAGTTGTTGAAAGTCTTTCTTGAAGAGCATCAGTTAAAGCGTCTCCTCCCGGTGCCGTGAGTCTCGGAGCTTTGTTCAGGATCATGGAGGAACTGGCCCGCGAGAGCATCAACCTGCTGGCCCGGTCTGCGTCTCACGCGGCCCCGCCTCGGCTCGGCTCGCTCGGTGCGGTGTTCATCATGCTGAAGTCTGCGCTCGGAGCCGGACTGCTCAACTTCCCCTGGGCTTTCCAGAAGGCGGGGGGAGTGACTAGTGCCGTCAGTGTGGAGCTGGTGAGGACCAAACAACTAACTGACCAACTGCTGTTGTTAAGTGCACTGTTTAATACAGGCTTGATATGCATATTAAAGGGCCTGCATGAACGTTCATGGGAGTATTAGAAACGTTTAACAGCAAATGCCTCCATTGTATTGACCTGTTTCTTTATATATCTTGCTCGTCAAACGCTTTTGGGGGCTTAGTTTGGCGTAGCCTGCAGACTGTGTATATAGGGTACATCCCAAGTCTCTTAATTGCATCCTCGTTTCCCTCACTTGCGTCTTTTCCTTGCGTCTTAGCAAGGAAATCATGCGAGGAGAGAGGAAACGAGGGAATGACAAATAAGAGACTTGGGATGTGCCCATAGAGACTCACCACCCCTCAGTCTCTCCCTGGTGTGAAAGAGGCACATCTTTTCACAGGTGAGCTCTAATGAAGCTTCCAGTTTAGGTGAGGACCTGAACTTTCATTGCACTGCAGCAAAAAATGTGTGTGTGTGCATTCTGACTTTCCAAGAACAGGCCCAAGGGCTCAAGAGGTTTGGGGCACTTGATCTCAATTTGAGTCCTTTTCCTGTTTATGTTCCTATAATACTACATCTACAAACAGTCTACTTTCAAAGTAAAACAAGTAAGAGAACCTACATTAGAATAGGCAGAATGATCTTTATGGGGCCCGTTGTCTAATGGTGGTTCATGGTGTGTGTCCTGAAGGTTTCGCTGGTCTTCCTCATCAGTGGTTTGGTCATCCTGGGCTATGCCTCATCAGTCAGCAGACAGAAGACGTATCAGGACGTGGTGAGAGAGGTGTGTGGAGGAGCTGTGGGTCAACTCTGTGAAGTCTGTTTCTGCTTCAACCTCTTCATGATATGTGTCGCCTTCCTGGTGGTGGTTCAGGACCAGCTGGAGAAATGTAAGGGCTGAATAACGTTATATTATTTTCATGATGTAGGTTCTCTCGTTACTTACAATGGACCACTTGGTCAATGGCTGTATAGCTTACAGGCTCCTACCTTCATTTTATTTTCACCTCTCTGTAAAGAAGGTATCCATAAACCGCAATGTCCCGGGTTTCAATCACCTTCGTTGCATCTCTCACTCCCTCGTATCATCTTTCTGTCTCTGTTAGCTACAGCAGCTTAGTGTCGAAGGTGGAAAATAATTAATTGAACTGATGTTCTTAATTATTTTTTATTGGGGAATATATCCATCCATGTTACGCAGCTCATCTGTGTCCTTTCACATTAAAGCGATTAATTATATCATTCGGAACTATTGTATTGGATGCTTATGGTAATGAATAATTCTGGGCCATATTGTCCTGACTGGTTTTACATCATACTTTCAGGTATGATCGTTAATCAGGTATTAAATTGCATTCTGTGTGGTATTAAAAATGTCTAATAAACCCTGCAAAAATCCTGGTCTAGGAGGCCGGGAAAACATGGGACAAGGGTTTATTGGAAGGTTTGCAGATTAAATTGACAAGACTTCATCGTATCCAAACATTATTTCTCCAACCAGTTCATCACAGACTAAATGTCTTATTCTTTATAACACTGTCAAAGACTTCTTCTATCTCTTAGAGCCATTGTCACTAAACTTTTGTCCACACTAAACAGCCTTTATGGCGCTATCAGCTGTTAAATAATAAATCAGAATCAGAAATACTTTTGTACATTACAGTTGCTCTTCTATATAAGCATGAATAAATATAAGAAAAAATAGAAATACAAGACTACATAAAATGTAAATATAGGACTATGTAAAATAAAATCTAAATGATGTACATATTGTTACAATATATAACAGAGTATATGCAGAGAATACAACTGCATAACGCAAACAAGGAATGAGAAATACAAGACATATTTGCAAATGTGTGCATCAAACACACAACAACATGCAACCACAGAGTAAATAAGTGATTAAAAGATGCTGAGAAGTTAAAGATATTTGTGCTTGTATTGTAGCACAATGTTTTAATGTTATCATTTTATTAGGAGTTTGTGATCAATTTAGCAGAGATTTCCATATAAAAAAATTAATCTCTCAGACCACAAATCATCCGCACTTTAATTTTCATTCTAGCTAGTATTAGAGTAAAAACATGTGACTGGGAGCAATAATGCTACCCTTTTTTCATTTTTCCCTTTGTCGTTTTGTCCATCTCAAATGCTTCAAATCCTTTTAATGTTTTTGCTCTGTTCCAATTTTAAACGGAGCATTAGATTGGATTTATAAACACACCACCTCCAAAAAATCCATCAATGTTCAGAGATTCTGCAGTGAGCACATTGCAAATGGAGCATTTAACTGTAGTGAGATTTAAACACGTATGCATGAATTGTTGTTTTCATTATTCTCTATGTTCATCCCCAACGTTAATGCATTTAAACAACATAAATCAGACTTTTAAGCAGGAGATAAAAAATAAATGAATCTGTAAATGATTCTGTGAGCATGCAGACTCTATTATATTGCTACTATTCTTATGTCTGCATGTTGCAGCATATAGATAGACTCTAATTTTGACTCTGACTTCTACCAGTGAGTCTTTCTTTGTATGAGACGGTGACTGGGTCCAGTGAGGGAGAGATGCCGTATCACTGGTACTTCGACCAACGGTTTGCCCTCTTCATCATGTGCCTCTTCATCATCTTACCCTTGTCCATCCCAAAAGAAATTGGCATCCAGAAATACACAAGGTATCTGTGGTCACAATGACATCCAGTCGAGTGTTTATCTTTATGTGATTTAATCAGAACCAGAAACGGTTTATTGCCAAGTACTTATGCATATACAAGGAATTTGGCTTGCTGATTGGTGCATCACAATAAACCCAGTGCAATAGCACAAGACATTATTTAAAAATAAAAATATGAAAATGTACAATAGAATATGATAAACAAACAAAAAATATATGAGTATGTTAAGATAAGTCTGTTATTAAAGTGTATATTTAAATGTTTTTTTAAAGGTTTTCTAACGGTTTTCTCCTTATGTCAGTGTGTTGGGAACGCTGGCTGCTACGTATCTGTGTGTGGCAGTGATTGTCAAATATTACATGATGGAAAGCCACACTGTTATAATAACTCCAGAGCACAGCCAAGGGTCAGTAACACTGTTTTTAATGGATGCATTTCTGTTTGTGTGTTCATCATTGGCTTCTCATTTTATATAGCTGTTGAATTGTGTGCATCAGTTAATGTGTGTGTGTGTGTGTGTGTGTGTGTGTGTGTGCTTGTTTTTTCAGTCTGAGTTCATGGGCTTCAATGTTCAGTGTCGTGCCGACCATCTGCTTTGGCTTCCAGGTAGGATCAACTTCACGCTTTTAAGTCTGAAAGTAGTCGGTTAGACGTTTGGTATTGAAGTGGTTTAATATGGATTTGATATTGTCCAAATAAGAAAGCACAAAGAAATGTAGGAGCACAAACCAACCAACAATAACAGATGAGCGTGTGGAGCATGAGGAAATTATTTTTATTTCATGTAGTGCTTTTGTCCGAATGCCGTATCATCGGAGGTCTTTGCACTCTTCCCAGTATTCCTGTCATAATATAACTGGCAGTTTCTGATCGTAAAATATCTGAGCAATGAATGCTAATGCCTAACGTAGAAATGGATGCAAGACACATTTCTTTGCATTCTACCTTTTAGCTAATATTTTGGGTTGCTATTATTGCTATTTGATTTGTGGTACTTTTACTTGTGGCCTTGCATACCTTTCAAAATGTGCTTATTATCATTTTTCTGCTTTTCATTTTCATGCTAGATAACAGTCAAATGATTAACGATGATTAACAATGAATTAAGTACGACCATATTAAACATTTGCCCAACTCTTGTTTACATACTCAAACAATTATTGTAGCGTGTATAGCCATAGTAATACAAATATTAATATTTTGGGAACAGTAGTAGCAGATAATAAATGTATCCCATATAATATAATATATAATATATCCATGTATGGAGGTATGCTAAGTAAGTTATTCAATGTTCAAGATACTCAAAAAACTACTAGAAAGCAGCATGACTCTGGATAACAGGATAGAAAAAAGTCCCCTAAACTGGCTTTAGTGTCACTTTGAGTGTCTGTGTGTGTTTGCAGTGCCATGAAGCCTGTATTACGATCTACAGCAGCATGGAGAACCAGAACCTCTTTCACTGGGTGGTCATCTCTGTGGTCTCCATGATTTTCTGTTTACTCATCTACACTCTAACCGGTGAGTTCAACTCTAAAACGTCGACCTCTGTGCATTATGTGCTCACCTGAAAGCTGTGAATCACATTCGCTCCCTCTCTCATCTCCAGGTGTGTACGGCTTCATGACGTTTGGACGGGCGGTTGCCTCTGATATTTTGATGTCATATCCAGGAAATGATGTGGTCATGATCATCTCCAGACTACTTTTTGGAATATCAATCGTCACCATCTATCCTATTATTCTTCTTCTGGGGAGGTGAGCGACACCAGAGTTTGTTTGTTTTGTGTGTGTGTGTGTTTTAACAACTAACATGTTGTTTCTTTCTGTGTGTGTGTGTGTGTGTGTGTGTGTGTGTGTGTGTGTGACAGATCTGTCATCCTGAACCTGATACTGCGTATTCAAAGAAATCATCGGGGAATCGTCACTCATACGTTTGAGAGTCGCTGCAGAGTAGTTCTCACTGTGATCTGGATCACCATCACTCTTCTCATCGCCATGTTCGTCCCCGACATGGGGGAGGTCATCAGTGTCATCGGAGGAATCAGCGCCTTCTTCATCTTTGTTTTTCCTGGTATGTAAACAACCGTAACATATGTATATGTGTATTTATCTCTGTTTGTAATGACATGATGTGTATATGTTTTATATTTGTTATATCTTATTATTAGTTTCCTGTAAATCACTTTGAGTTGGACTCACCTGTTTGGTTTGTGTGTTACAGGTCTTTGCTTATTGTTCACAATGCAAACTGAATCTGTCACTCCAAGAGTCAGGTGGGTGAGGACCTATAGACTCATATGTGCATGAGATTATTCTGATAATTCTTTTATTTGAAGGTCCATCACTTTCAGAATTATTTCCTAGTAATTTCCAAATAAATTCCTGGAAAGAATAATGTAATTGGTACAAATTACAGGGAAAATAAATAGTGTTTAACTGATACATACATTTTCAGATAATGAATGAATAATGAATGTATATTTTCTTGGGTATAAATGGAGATTTTCTTCCAAGGCAATTCCTATTTTTCTCTAGAATTAGTTCAAATTACATTTCTAGGAAATTACAAAATTGAATTTTAGCAAATTAAACCATAAACAAGTTAAAACGAGAGGGGTTTCATGAAAAAAGTTGCTGGTCATAGAAACAGGGCAGTGAGGTCACATGCTGCAGAGTAACAATTACAAAAGTGATACAAGTTATCAGTCGGCAACAATCTGCTCTAATCAGTCATCACCATTCAAGTTCACAAAGTCCTTTTAGAGTTTGGACTGTGTTGTATCCCAGGAAAGAAAGACAACATATAAAAAAAGTGTCTCTTATATTGTAGAATAGAAATGGCTTGAAGGTCGAGAAGGCCTCTATGGGTATCGATATCCGTTAGATCCATTTTAACATGAGGATGTGTGAAGAAAAAACAAGTTTATTAATGACTATTACTGTCAGGAAGAAGATTCAAATCGTTGCCGAATAACTTGTTGTTAAAAGACTTCTTTCTGTTGATGTCCTTTGTTCTTCTTTGCAGGGTTATTTTATCGGTTTGGGGAGTCATAACCATTGTAGTTGGAGTCTTCATCTTTGGACAGAGCACCACCATCGCTATCATGGAGCTTTGCAACAAATTCTGATCTACGCACCGTTTTCACCACTACACTATCTGCAGCAGCTGCTTCACTGTGACTTTACAGTGTTTTTTGCACAACTGGGAGTTGCATTTGTAAAGGTGGTTTTCAGTTGTTTATATGATCCTTATCAAGGTCCTCCATGACCTGGATATAAAATGTATCTACTCTATAAGAATATTTCTCTGTGTGTGATAAATATTGGATTTAAATGGACAATAATATAATGTCAAAGAGAAGAATGCAATTTTACGTGTTTCTTTGTTAGGTATGTGTAGAAAAATATTCTTTGAGTATTTGTTTTATTATTTAATCTGGTATACCAATAATATACTTTTAGTATATTAGATGAGCATTCACAAAGTGTTGCCTCTTTGAGTCTTCATTGTGCTTGCAAACACCTGCCAGGGGGCAGCATAGTACTACAGAAGAATTATTTATTTATCTGCATAGTCATTCATTCATTCATATATGTATGCAATTGCCTGAAACAGATAATAAAGAAAAAATAGTTCTTATTATTGTTATCATGGTGCCAGGGATCATTTTGACGATAGAGTGCCACAGTTTTATCAAGCAAGGCATTGCTCCTTTTTCTATGTACATAGATGGATTGTGTGCCCTTGAAATGCTTGTTTACAGATTATAACATGCATCAATAGTATAAAGATTTTTTTTTCTTTCAAGAACATGCTTATTATCCTTCCTCTGCATTTGTCTAGTCCCTCTCTCTCCTCTGACCTCCACATGGCCTGAATCATACGAGTGATTTACATCTGAAGCTGTCGTTGAGCACAGATTGATGGCTGAGGTATGCTGAATATCACTGTTTATTGTTTATTGGCTTCCAGCTTAAAGGAGTTATGGCACGCACTCTGTGAGCGTGCACATGCTCACACATGTGTGTTAGTGTATGAGTGAGTAATGATTTACAGTAAATCTAGAAAATGGGCGCTGTATATCTGTACCTGGAGGGGTGTGGTGAAAGCAACATATCAGCCATGCTAACTTCACATAGGGGCCTACTTATCTATCCGAACACACACACAAAATAAGAACTACAGTCTAGAAACACACAGCAGCTACTGACAAATGCTTCAGCTTGTTGTATATGTGTCATCCCGTGCAGCGTTAATGTCCTTTTAGGGAAAAAAACCCAAACTGTGATACTCTGTGTTTAGCTCATGGGATTATATTTCAACCTGCTGGCCAAATGACTAAATCCACTAAATGCAGGGAAAAGAAAATCCTTGAAAATCACACAAACTCCTTCTTGAATCCTACAGCTGCACTCTCTGTCAAAGGCAACTCAGCAGTCCTGGGAAATACAACTAACAGACATGGCATTAGCATGCTAACAAACGCACAATGATAATGCTAACATGGTGATGTTCAGCAGGTATAATGTTTACTAAGCAAAGTCTAGCGTGTTAGCATGCTAACTTTTGCAAGTTCTTGCAAATTTTGTGTTGTATCTACGTGGTTGAATGCACTTATTGTAAGTCGCTGTGGATAAAAGCGTCAGCTACAAACGTAATGTGAATTTCTATTAGCACAAAACACAAAGTACAGTTGAAGCTGATGGGAATACAGGTTGAAGAATAACAGAAAACAAATTGAAACATTGACCTGATGGTGACTCTAAAGGAAAGGTCAGTAAGTTATTACATTTCAGCCTGAAGGGAACATGAATGTCTGTCTGGGCAAAATTTCAATCTATCTAATGATTGTTGAGATATTTCAGTCTGGACCAAAGAGGTGGACCAACCGACCAGCCAACACTGCTATCCCTAAAGCCGTATCCACCAGCATGGCTGAAAATCATCCATTATTCTCTGCATTACATTATCTTTTCATTTTCCTCTGCCTGTGAAAAATAATTTCCAGTCCTCATTATTATGTTGTCCCCTGTAGCTACTTTGTTTTTGAAAGATTACTTGTAATGCAGGGCCTAAAGGCTGCTCAACATCCTAATTAATGAAATGGCAATTTGTAGCAACGTCCCTTTTAAATGTTAATTGTTTCTGATAAGAGCGTCAGCAAGAGTCCTGAATGATTCTTTGACTGTGTGTGTGCGTGTATGCGCGTGTGTGTGTGTATGTGTAGTCTCTCACAGTCACTGTCACACCGATAGTAATCTGGATGCCTTTTGTGTTCAGAGTGAAAAAAAAGCTATTAAGCTCCTGTTTAATTTGCAGATAGCCTGCAGTTTTATGACCAAACGAAAAGAGGGATGTTACTGTATCCCTGTGTGTGTGTGTCTAATGGTGTATTGTATGCATGACATGGTTGTGTGCATGTATTATGACCTTGTTTTCTTTCAAGGTTATGGCCAGCAGGCTGAGATCATTGTGATGGAGATAACATGCGTCCATCACTTTGCTGCTCAGGCCTTTATTGAAGTAATGACAGCAAATCTTTGACCTCCGGGCTGAACTCTGCGAAATAATCGCTGCAGTGGCAATGAGCTCAGGTGAAGGAGAGGCCTCCGTCACCTTGTGTGAGTGCAGCAGATCAGGATAATGCTAAATACTGTTTGTAATACTAGAAGCGCACTTATGTCTTGAAATGTTTTAACAGTGTTTCTCCTCTGCTAAATAGCTTTTTTTATTGAATCTATAGACAAATAATTGTGTGCAAATAAGCCATAATGACAAAAATGACATATTTAATTGCACGATGAACAAGATAACTTCATAGTCTACTTACAATCTACTTTAGATACATTACAAATGTATTGAACAATCTCTGGTCATATTTAATTAGATTAGCAACATTTTAAAATGAATATAACAGATGTTTAGTTAAGTTGAAATTGGAATGTGCATATTTCTGTGATATGGAAATAAAAATAACTTGCAAAGATCCTTTCAATTTCACACCCTCTGATAGATGTGTTTCTTTTAAAAAAAACTCTCAAACCAAATAGAGAGAGAGAGACAAACAAACAAACTGTGAGACTGCACGGATGCAACTTGGAATCGGACATAAGAAGAGGATTTTCAGGTCTACAAAGCCCCAGAAACTTGACTAATTACATTTGCTTTGGAAGTTAGATATGATGTATATGTACAGAAAAAAATATGATTCAGACTTAATCACATCATTGCGTTTACACACGTGACTATGAAAAACAACGAAGAATAGAAAACAGCAGTTAAGACTGCATGATAAATGTATTCTCCCTGTCATGTGCAGTTGGGCTTCTCTGATATCAGACAGAATTGTCAACTCAAACTTGGTGGCGTGGGCGTATTCAAAGGTCTGGACCCAGGCTACAATTGTGCTTCATTTGCCCACTTTCCTTTATCTCTCCATCCAATTACAGTGAAGTGATGACTGCAGCATTCACATTTTTTTGGTAAAAAAAAAAGCTTCCTGACAAAAAAACATGAAATACGGACCACAGTGACTTTTGTCCCCTTTAATGTAATCACAACATATATATTTATTTAGTTGTTAAAATGATGTTAAAATCTTAACTGTGTATTCAAGTTTTTGCAATAAATAATGCAATAATTTATTAAAATGTTATGTATCTATAACACAGTGGATCTTTAAAAATAAATGCATGTGTCAGGTTGTAGCAGCTGAAGGAAAATTAACTAAATGGTTGATTAAGCACATTTCTGTTAGTAAATAAAGATTAAATGTAATGTGTAATATAGCCAATGATACCATAGACAGAAGATACCAGTTAAATCTGAGACAGTCATGTCAGCATTGACCCTAACGTCTTGAACCTCTGCTGATATCTATGAATAAAAAGACTAGTAAATGCAGGATAACCACCGCTTCACCATTATCTTAAAATAAGGTGCTGGAAGTATCAAAAAGCTCAAACTGATAGATATACACTTTAATGTGTTCTCCGCATAGATTTAAGTGTATGAATAAAAAACTAAAAGCCTACAGCCACGCTATCAGCTCTCCAAGGCTGTATTTAGTCACAGGAATGCTTTGAGCTAAATGCTAACATCACAATGACAATGCTAACATGCTGATGTTAAGCAGTTAGCATGCTGTTTTATATGTTAGCATGCTAACATTTGCTCATCGCCACTAAACACAAAGTACAGTTCAGTCTGATGTGAATGTCATTAGTTATGCAGATATTTGGTCTTAATCAAATTTTTGGACAAATTACATAAAAGGCCAGCTGATCAAAGATGTTACAATGTATCCTCTGGGAACCATACAGGTTTGTACAGCATTTTATGGCAATCCATCCAATAGTTCTTAGGGTATTTCAATAACAAACAAAATTGTCAACCTCGTGGTTGCACTTGGGGATCACTGAAGTCAGTAGGATACATGGGAACCATGACTGTCTGTGCACAATTTCATGGATTATGGTTCCGTGTTGAGTGTTGAATTCATATCTTTGGTGGTGTTTGAGCTTTGGAAAGCTATCAACAGAGAGGAAACAACCAATCCAGGGAAACACAGGTGTTTGGAAGTTGAGTCACATCCATAACAATCAAAAAATAGGAAGAAGAGGTTTCCAAATCTACGATATGCAAAATGCAACAGCATACCATCTAAAGTGAAGATAAATGGCTGAGTTAGTTATTTAACTTACGGTTTTGCAGCTGGTTGTTCAGGAGGACACTCAAAGTGCAGCGTCATGGCCGAGTCACACAGTTAGTTTGTTAGTTGAGACCTGAGTGAACTGAATGCTGGAGGGAACTGACTGGAAGTGGCTGCCCTTTAGGAATAATATACCACATTGAGTATGGATGCTGTCGGCCTCTCTTCCCATTTGCAGAGCACATTTAATTATTTTCATAGTCACACACAACCTTTAAAACCCCCAATCTCTTTAATATCAATTGTGATATACAGTATACGCTGTTGCATTTGATTTGAATACTGTAAATTTAGAGCTTTCTTTGTCCCTGAGGGCATATTTGTTTCTTCTTTTTTTTTTACATGGCTCTGCGTACCTTTCCAAACAAATATTAAGGTCAGCCCCCGTTGATAGAGCTGCAGAAAAGTACTAAATAGATTATTTCAATCCTGTTTTGCAGTTAGTATACAAACAAAAGTTTTGATTGTGCATTTCCAAAAGAAGCTATTTCTTTTTCCCCAAACCTCTTCAAATGTAGGAACATTAAGATATAAATAGAAGGATATCTTCACAAAACACACATTAATATTACAAGAGGTGTCATTTTTTTAAGCAATAAATTGGCCGCCAAAATGTTTAAACCCACCATTTTTTGAAATCCTAACTGCACATGGATATCCCAAAGGTCCATTATTTATGTATGAGACTCCTTCTGTGAGTGTCCTGTTTTTACTTAGCCACATATTTCTTATTAAAGTCTGAATTATTCTGAGCAGCATAGGTGATATATGTGAAGTATATTGGATGTGGAGGAAAGTGACTGCAGTGACACAAACAGTTTGTAAAGCCCATTCAAACATGGCGTTAAACCAAGTTTCCATCAGGTCACACTGCAGAGAGGTCTAATAATTATATAACATGATGACACAGATCAGTTCACTGGGGATAATCTGGATGGAAAGATGCACACACAAGCAAATCCAGTAGAGTAGAGGATCAGTCAGAGACTCAAATTCACCCATGAAATGAAAGTTCGAATAGTTCAACGCCAACCTTTATATTTAGTCATTCTCTTATTGTCATTTGTCAGAAAAATCCCAAATAGCCATATTATTAGAATAATGAAGCGATAAGTCATGTATGTGTTGAATCAGGATCAAGTCTACAGAGTAATAATCTAAGCTAATGAATCAACAAAAAAAACTCAAAACAGTGGATAAAAGCACCAAAGGAAAATATTCTGGGGATGAATTAACATTCAGTGTAAGATTTCATGAGATAACTAGCTTCATTTGTTCATTGTTGCAGCTTTGTGCTACCTGATAGCAGAAGGATTTATTTCTGACTGGAAATGATGGAAGAATTGAATTGCAATACAATATATATTAAAATGTCCTGTTCAAATTCTCACACCCTATTAGCTCTGTTATTTAATCTTCTTACGATCTCTGCAAATAATGTTTTCCTTATATGTATTTCTGTATACAAGATAACATTTTATTTTCAAACTAATTCCTTCTCAACCAGCCAAACATCTTCATCCCTATAAACATCCTAGAGAAGCTGGCTGCCACAAGATCAGGTTCGACGTCTGCTATCTTGTCTGCAGCCAGGTCCTTCTAAAAAATATAGAACTCAATTTTTTATAAAATAAAGGGATACCTTATGGTATTATTTTTGTCATCCCTACAGAGCATATCAAAACTACAGCCTCTATCTTGGAAAATGAAATATTGGTGAGTAACTAAGTATATTAATTCAAGTAATGCAATAAAGTACAATTTTGAGGTACTTTATTTGATCATTTCCATCTTCTGCTACTTTATACTTCTACTCCACTACAATTCAGATGCAAATATTGTCCTGTATATATAGTACCCCACTGCATTATTTGATAACTTTAGTTGCTTTGCAGATTGATATTAATAATACAAATTACCATCAACAAATAAATTATGATTTAATATTATAAATTAAGACACACATGTATTGATCCATCGGGGGAAATTCACATGCTACCCAGCAGAAAATAAAGCAAATAAAATGAACTCCACCTTTAACAGTTGTATCAAGAAAGTGATGAACACATTAGTGTGTCAATAATTACAACTATATGATATTATATATATTCCCCTGTAATTTCAATATGCCATTCTACATTATAAGTATTTTTTTTGTAAATTTTGACGCTAATATTTTTGCCCTCTCTTTCGTATGGAAGCCCATTTCCGCCAGCAAAAAAAAAAAAAAGATCACAAAAAAAAAAAATAAAAAAAAATCCACCCACAAAATAAATAATAATAAATAATAATTCTAATAATATTTTTTTTTTTTTTATTTTACTTTTTTTCCACCAGCAAAAAAAAAAAAAAAACTTTTGGTGCATCCATCTGTAACCATAACACTGACCAAATTTTTCTAGTTGCTATAGAAAGTCGAAATTATGAGATACTTTAACACAACAGTCATAGAAGCAGCTATGACATATGAATGGATTGTGAGTACATTGAAGACTTCTTTAAAACGCGGCTTTACAACACATGAAATACAGATGATGTTTCACATGGATTGTACTGAGCAAACGCACCCTTGAAGCTCTGGAGTAAGCAAGAAGCAGCTCTGGAGTATAAAGAATGAAACCAATGTGGCTGAGGTGGCGACCAATAAACAGCAACTGGAAACATCTTTTTTTTTTTTTTTTTTTGCTGACAGAGAAAAAGTAAAAAAAATTAATTATTATAATTTTTTTTTTTGTGAATTAATTTTTTTATTTTTTGTGAATTAATCATTTTTTTTTTTGGTGATCTTATTTTTTAGTTTATTGGTCGCCACCTCAGCCACATTGGTTTCATTCTTTATACTCCAGAGCTTCAAGGGTGCGTTTGCTCATTACAATCCATGTGAAACATCATCTGTATTTCATGTGTTGTAAAGCCGCGTTTTAAAGAAGTCTTCAATGTACTCACAATCCATTCATATGTCGTAGCTGCTTCTATGACTGTTGTGTTAAAGTATCTCATAATTTCGACTTTCTATAGCAACTGGAAAAATCTGGTCAGTGTTATGGTTACAGATGGATGCACCAAAAGTTTTTTTTTTTTTTTTTTGCTGGTGGAAAAAAAGTAAAATTAAAAAAAAAAAAAATTATTAGAATTATTATTATTTATTTTGTGGGTGGATTTTATTTTATTTTTTTGTGAATTACATTTTCTTTTTTTTTTTTTAAGTTACTATTTTTTTTTTGTGATCTTATTTTTTCATTTTTTTTTTTTTGTGATCTTATTTTTTTTTTTGCTGACAGGAATGGGCTTCCATACTTTCGCACTGTTATTTTGATGCCATTTGTTTTTTTACCAAATAAAAAATGTGACATATTCCTTTAAGAGAGGCCACGCCTTCTCAACGTTGCGCATGCGCAGTGTTGTCCTGAGTCACGTGAATGCGTGGTTCCCTTCCTTGACAGCAGCCACAGTCCGGTGAGTTTGTGTTCAGTTGTTTTCAGGGTCCTCGTGTCTCTCTTATCGACAGACAGCGCCTCAGACCTCAGACGTTTACCTCTGAGAGACTTTAGGAAGCAAAGAGTGACAGAAAAGGTCACTCATGGCGGACTTTAGGAGACACAACTCGGCCATGCGCACTGCGCCTGAAGGAAGCGACCTATTCAGCTTAAACTTCTGTGTCTTTTCACTGTCCCGACACCACAACACATGCAGCCTAGTTTCATCAGTGAATACCACACATCATTAACTCGGTTTCTGAGTCAGTGAGCAGCGAGAGGTTTTGAATGTGGACATAGATTCATATTGTGCTCAGTAGGAAATGTAAAGCAGTCCAGTTACTATTGTTGCGAGAATGTTTCATTTCAAGCATCCTATTGTTCGCAAGAGTTGTCTTTTTTGATTAATATGTCGATAATGTTTTTATATTAGCTGATTAGACTATACGGATAAACTGCCATAAGTATTTGGCAAATTACTTAAAACCATAAATGGATTATTTACATTTCTGAATTTTTTTGGTACATAGTTTAACTCAATAATTTCACACTAGCTGGTAAGCCTGCAACTAATGCTCAGCTAGTATTCATTGGTAAGTATGTGGTTTTTATTTTTAGATTCTCTACAGTCACATCTGAGATGATAAAGTCAGACCTAATTAAGACCTACTTAATTATCACTCAGCTCAACTTATCTCAAGTCTCTTTATCACCTTCCTAAATCTCTTTTATGCTTAAACTGTCACATCAGGCTGTTCTTCTTGCTAGTTTATGTAAACGGCAGCTAAAGGAACACAGCAGGAAGCAGACGACTTTAATACAAGTGGTGCTTAACAATATGATTGATGAGGAATAATTGATGAATGTGCTCCATGTGCCACATATTGCCATACATCACTGCCTCACTGCAGACTAATCAAGAATTGATCCGGAAGTGGCCCGTGTTGTCCTCTAAATCATGTGCACATGAGCCGAGGATTAGCTCCGGGGTTAATTTGATTCTGATTTGTAAATTATTTTTTACGTAATGAATTAGAAATTGCTCAATATTTACATGAATTGTTATAAATAAAGGTTTCAGGACACCGTGATGGTTTAGTAAACAGTCTCACCATCACAGACTGTCCTGTTTCAGTCATATTCTGGTAAACAAACACGACTAAACCGTCTCGTAGAACCACGTATCTCCAAATTTCTCCCCCAAAACTGAAGGAATTAAGTGTCCCTCCAAGGGTTGAGAAACTTCTCCTACTTATTAAGATAAATTATTTAAAAACTCACTGGGTTGTCTCAAGGATAAACTGCAACCAAGCTGAATACGTGGCTTCCACAGTACAACAACACCACCTTTAATCTAACTTCCTTTTTGTAGTATTCATGTGTTGATACGATGTATTAGAGGAGACCGTGTGTTGTAGAAAACCTCTTGAATTTACAATCTGCCCGGTTGCCTGAGGGCGCCACATCATAATGAGTCGACATAAGTAATTCAACACCACTCATGCATGTCGAGAAGAATGAAGGGTTGCAGAGCCGGGCCTCTGTAATGTATAATTCACTGTGAAATGTTCTGTTGGCTGTTCTTAAGATTGACTGCCTTTGCCATGTAAGCAAGTCACATAAACCCTGAACAGTCTGGTGGTTTACATTGAAACATAAAAGTGGATAACGCAGGTTTTAATCATTTGGAACTCCTCTTGTCCTGCTTTTAACAGGTGTGGAGGATGAGCTCGGGCAGTGGGACCAGGAGGAAAGTCTGCAAGCTGCAGCATTTCAACAACACGGTGGCGTTTGAGCCTGAAACGCTGACCGAGATTCAAGGTATTTTTAGTAAAATCAGAACATATGTGAAACCTTCAGACGAGGAGTGGTGCATCCCCGACCCAAACGCCGCTCTGAGCCACTCTGCGGAGGAGCACCGCGGGCTGCAGGTCCTGAAGGCGTCGCTGAACGAGGTCAAGAACCAGCTCAGTGATAAGAATGTCGAGGTCTGGCATCAGCACACCAACTCCACCAATCGGGCCGGGAAGGTGATCGCCGCCGTGCGTTCTGCGTCCAACGCGGAGATCTGCACTCAGGCCTGGTGCAAGTTCTCTGAGATCCTGGGAACCTTCAACCTTCTTCCAGAGGAGGCTCTTCAAAATGGGGAGCTGAACACGGTCCACCTGTGTGAAGCTCCAGGGGCTTTCATAACCGCCCTGAACCACTACCTCAAAACCAGCGAGTCCACACGCTACTGTGACTGGAGCTGGGCCGCCAACACTCTCAACCCGTACCACGAGGCTAATGGCGGCGGCGCGACGATCGCAGACGACCGGTTGATCGCCAACACGCTGCCCTGGTGGTTCTTTGGATCAGATAACACCGGCAACGTCATGATCCAGAACCATTTGCTGGAGCTGCAGGCGTTTGTGGCTAACATGCGCAGAGTTGACATGGTGACGGCAGACGGTAGCGTTGACTGTCAGGAGAAGCCCGACGAGCAGGAGGCGCTGGTGGCGTCGCTGCTTTACTGCGAAGTCACGGCCGCACTGCTGCTCCTGAGCCCCGGCGGCTCCTTTGTGCTGAAGATGTTCACCCTGTATGAACACTCCTCCGTCTGCTTACTCTACCTGCTGACCTGCTGTTTCCACTCCGTCAACGTCTTCAAACCCGCCACCAGCAAGTCGGGCAACTCTGAGGTTTACGTCGTGTGTCTGAACTATGAAGGCAAGGAAGCCGTGAGGCCCCTGCTCTCCAAACTGATTCGCAACTACGGACCACATCTGGCCGACCGAGAGGCGCTTTTCCCAAACTCGCTTGTCCCGGAGTCGTTTCTGAAGCAGCATGAGGAAGTGTGCTCGTACTTCCACGCGCTGCAGGTGGAGACGATCACAGAGAACCTGCGACTGTTTGAAGGAATGAGCAACGAGCAGAGGCAGCGTCTCGACTACATCAGGGACTGTACGGCTCAGGAATACCTTCAGCGCTTCCAGGTAGGATGTCTGTAGAGACCAGTCTGTCTGGAGGTTCATGCTTCACCTTTGAAACAGCAGTTAGAAATGATTTAAACAAAGGTACGATTGGTAGAGGTTCCAGAGCCTTCGATCATAATAACACCGTCTTCATCAGCAGATGGAGTTTGCCATGGAATTATAGATGTTTGACTTTATTCTTTACATTTTTAAGGGATTTCTTTTGTGAATCGTGAATGTGGGGGGTTCTAGGGTCAATTTAAAGTCTTCAATTCAGTTGAATTTGAAGTCCTTCTACATGTATTTTCCCAGTGAGAAATGTGGCCAGAACAACTGCAGAGCAGTGTAGAGTCTTCATGGGTTTTAAAATGTGTACCTGACCTGAACAGATTTAACAACTAAACCCAGACCCAAAAAAACAAAAGTAGCCGTCCTTTGCAGGTACACCAGTTTGTGTTAAATGTAGAGCCTTCCATCTGTTCCCATGTTCAGCTCTGCAGAAGATGGAAAACCTCTGATTAAAAACTAAGTGGTTCATTTTAGATATCAATTGCTTGGTTCATACAGTAACAGAGGTTTAATGTTTTAGCAACTGGACAGTGCGGTTCAAAGCAATAAAAGCTTTCAAAAAGTCTAAAATCCAACATGATCAAGTGTCTCTGTGTGTGTAGGTGAGCTTCCTTCAACGGAGTCGATGGCTCTCTCGTAACACGGTGAGTCCCGCCTGCTGCAGCGTCTCAGCGGGCCGACCTCTGGGACAGAAGAAGCAAACAGGCTCCTTCAATGAGCGGAGGGAATTGCAGACCCTGAGCTGGAGGGAGCGCATCGAGAGGGGTTGCCATGCCCCCTGGATACAGAGACACTGCGCTGAGGCCTTGGGGACGGGCTGCGTGCTGGAAGGACCCCTGTCCGGGTGTCATGTGGATTCGTGGTACGTTATCGTCGGAGCTGCGCTGCCTGCTATCAGAAACTCTGCGTTCTGTGACGGAGGGTTGTTGAACCACTTGAACGAAGCCCTGATGGACGCAGCAGTAGACTGGACTCGCGCACCTCCCTGTGACTCTTGCCACGCGGTCTGCGCGGCCTCCATCTTGTCCGACGTTGCAGGCCTTTGCGTCTTCACAGCTGACATTGATGGGAACAGAAAGCAGAGACGGTGTTTGGTGTTTGGCAGCTGCTCCGTGTGGGATGCCTGTGAAGGCCAACTGGGGGATTTAGTCTTAACATTTTCTGCGGAGCCTTCAGCTCCTCCAAGGGGCTGCATCCCGCTGCACGACGGGGATCCGCTGTACCAGCAGCAGCTCTTGGGTTGTGTTGTGTTCTCCCTGCAGACACTAAACTCTGGGGATGCCCTGCTGCTGCCTGTGTTTTCTGCTTTTACCCGTGTCACCGCAGCTGTTGTGCTCTGCCTGCATGCGTGTTTTCGCTCAGTCACGTTCAGGTGTCCGCCCCCACCTGGCATAGTTGGGACGGTGCTTGTGTGTGCGGGTTTCTGCCCCAAAGCTGCTGCACGACTGCTCCCTGTTCTTACTGACGTCCATCAGCGCATGGGTCAGCTGTTAAGAGGAGAGGAGGACTCGGGTAGAAATCTGCCGTCTGGGAGTCACAGTCAGGTGTTGCAGTTTGTTCCCATGGAGGAGCTGCTCACAGGGGGACTGACTGAGTTTCTGCGGACCATGAACTCTGAAATCATCCAGCAGCAGCTGCATTCGCTCATGCAATCATAGTTGCAGTTGAGTGAGCTAAGTTTCTGCAGCAGCCAGATGCAGCCAGCAAATAATCTGTCTCCAGTGAGCTCCTCCAGAGCTGAGTTATAAGCAGGCTTCACCTCTAGGGCACCGATAATCAAAGTTTGTATGTTATCTCAGTAAAAACCATTTCACACATTTTTGTGTTTTCTTTTGTGGTGAATTAACCATTGTATTGACATTGCTTTCCTCCCCATGTGCAAATGTTCCACCAGAACAAGTTCCTATCTTTTGTAAGGGCATCGTCGCTGCATCCTGGGCTACGTGCCGCCCAAGATGATTGTGATTGGTGAAATACAAACAAGACGGAGCGTTTTTTCCCCTAAAGCAGAATGATAATGGGTGCCGACCTTTCTCCAGAGATGTGGAGCGAGACTAAGTGAGCTGTGACTCTGGGCTACATGCTATCGCCGTCACAGTTCGTTTTATTTTCGTTGCACGTGTTTAGCATTGCACCGCTACAACATTGTCAGGATCAAAATTGATGCTGCACAACCAGAAATCAGCTCTTTTTACTTCTTCCACGTTAAAACCACGTCAAGTGACGGCACTTGAGGAAACAAAAGGATACCTACTGACTACTTTCAGATCACCATACTACCGAAATGTACAAACATACAAAAGACAATTGGAATTGTTAGAGACTATCAGATTTCGACTGATGCATTTTTGTTGTTGATCCATTTTGGCCGATTTAAGATTATCCCAGATTCATCGGTATCAGTTTGTATGTCGGCTGATAAGTAACAAGGAATTGCTCAGTCATCAGGAAACGTCTGTCACATGTAGTCAAGTTTTTTTTTTTGGAGGTCTTCAATACATTTTTTGATGTGTGCTTGTACTTATCATGGTCATGGCTGAAGTTTATCCCATTGTGTTTTTGGCGAGAGGAAATAAGATAAATTCAAAAGATTAGAGCCTGGGTGAAGCTGAAGATTTTAGGCTGATATTGACATTTACAGAAATAAAGATTTACTCTTGAAAGAGAGAATTGTGAAATAAAATGACAAAGTAAATATTCAATCAAGTTATTATGAATGAAGGATTAAATCACATTTCATAGTGTTTTAATACTTCAATTATTTCATAAATTGTTGGTTCATTTATATATTTTACACCATTTTTTCAAGAGCATTTCTTTTCTAAAGCCTTTTTTACTTTTGTTTTAATAAACAGAGTTATTTATTTATTACCAAAAAAGCTTCTGAAAGCTAAACTTGTCAGTGCTCTGTGATGGTGACTATTTCTTATGTACATATACGCTGATGTATCTGATCAAATAAAATCGTATCTACCATACCAATGTGGGTGGATTTTTATTTTTATATTTCTTTTTTTTTTTTGTGAATTACTTTTTTTTTTTTTAAAGTTACTATTTTTTATTTCTTATTTTTTTTTTTTGATCTTTTTTTTTTTTTCTGGCGGGAATGGGCTTCCATAAATGTGTCATTAACCTGTGATGTTAAATACGGCAAACCTTCACTCCACCAGTCTCAAACGCATCCATGTCATTATTTATGTTCCAACTAATCTAAGTGTGCGACATACAAAGCTTTTGACAACCTGCAGGCGACGACACTGTCTGATGATACAAACTTGCAGTGCATGAAAATGCTAATTACGTTCAGCACTTGATCAGCAGAACTCATCTGTTACTGAATTCACCGAGGATTTTAGGGAGGTTGAATAAACGATAGTCCAACCCTCAGCACCAAACCTGTCAAGTCACAGATGTCTTGTGTTGAAATCCACAACACAAAGACCCGGGAGTTTTACTCTGAAGTGCCTGCTATGTTTTAAAACACGTTATTTCATCCCAGGACGGAGGGGGTCTCTTTTGTCTTGCAGCGTATAAAGTGACCTACTGTTAAACAATTATTTTTTTCTCTTTTGTGTCCAGTGAGAAAAACGTTCTATCCACATTTGGAAGGACAGCTTGCGTGCACAGAAGTGTTTTATTCTGCATGGGCTACTGTTGAAGAAACATTTCTTGTTCAGTTTTATTAACGGAGCATCGGAGACAGAAGTTCACGACAAAGCTGTAGAATTACCTCTGACCAGTGGGAGGTTCTGGCTATGATTACGTTCAATGTTAAAGCTAAATAACTAAACCAAAAGTGTGGGAGGAGCTACTCTGAGGAAGGAAACGGGACATTGAAACAGCCAAGATATGTATTCTGTGTTGTCTGAAAGACAACTCAGAAGTCTGTCAGAGATTTCGGTCTTCTGTTTGTTCCTTGGTTCATGTTCAGTGTTCCCTGCTTTTATTTTGTAATTTTACTGTGTGTTTTCCCGCCCTGATTAGTCTCATCAGCCCTGCAGTGGCCAGACCTTCTGCTCACCTGTTCCCACTTCCCCATTAGCCAGTTACTACATACACCAGCCCAGTTCCTGTGTTCAGGGTCACTTTGTCTTTCTTTCAGTTTGGAGTCCAGTTTGGAGTGTTTCTGCATTCTGTGTTGTTGGACTAAAGCCTGTACATTTTTTGATTAAATCATTGCACAGTTTCTGCTGCCTGATCTTTATTTTTTCTGCCTTTGTCTCCGTCCTCTGATGCCCGCTCTCTAGAATGTGGCATAGCTTCTCTCAACACAGAGGTCACTGTTATAAAGAAATGGCAGAAATACACAAAGACAATATAAAAAAATACAGTGTATAAAACTAAGACATATAAGAACACATTCCACACTAAGGAGCTTTTGAGTAAAAAAAAAAATATATTTGCTTCAATAGAATTTGTAGTAAAATCATATTGAGGAGTTTTTTTCTTACAAAAAGAATAAAAATGTGCATTAACACACAACATGAAGTCCAAGCTTTCTGTTCCCTGAGACACCTGAAATATCTCTTGTATCTTCTTACCCGAGGAAATATAGAAAACCTCCCCATACAGAGGTGACTAAATGTCCTTTAAAATAATCACAATGTGCTGGAGTCAAATAAAGAGCTGAGACTATTAATATGTTCATATTTTAGTTTTCTTATTTAGAAGTTCATTGAGAAAAGATATTATGATCTTATTCCCGTTTAACTCAATAGACAATATCTTCAGATACCGTTTCAGAAACAAAACTAAGTTTACCATTTTCTAGCAGCTTTCCGGCTGAACAGTTCATTACACACTGGAAAACAAATCTAAGAGATGGATGAGAAAGCTGTACTTCTCATGCAGGTTTGAACAGATTTTCTTGAAGTAAGGGTTTTAGGAGGTTTGAAGGGTAAGCTTGATGCTGCAGCAAGAAAATGAAGCCCTATGGTGGGACTGCAGATATACAGTACGTGCTAAGTGCTAATGTACTCATACGTTTGGTGGTCGTCATTCAGTTTGACTCTGAATTCAGCCTCCACTCGAGTCCTTGCCAAGGACTATGGCACAAGAAGTAGTGTGATTATATTCTGTGGCATCTGTTAATGTGAGATAACTGTTTTAACTGTCTTTTACCACAGTCGTATCTCAGCTGCTTTACTTTGTGTAATGCAGGCGCTGATATGTTTGGTAGATTTTTAACACAGTGATGGAGCTGATACTTGCAGCTTTGAATGAGAAGAAGAAGCAGCAGGATTTCCTGCAGCATGCCTTCACCTCCAGCACCTGCTAATGAAACACTGACGAGAGGTTGGTTGTTAAGATGTAAATGATCCTGCTGCAGGAGGTTCACTTCAGTGAGGCAGCACTTTGTTTGTGTTTCAGTGTAAAACCAGGAGCTTAAATAAACTCCATACAACAAAAGAAAACAAGTATCCCAGTATCCTCAGTGTTAAACTATCGTAAACATTGACTTCGTAAACTAGAAAAAACAATGATATCAAGGATTCTCCAACAAGGTACACTTTGGCTATACTTGTATGCAATTAATAATGTTACTTTTTTTTTAACTTATACGTCTTGGTTTTAAGGCAGGATGGCAACATAAAACTAATACAAACCTCACCCTAGTAGGTAAAAAGAGAAATGACTCCTGTGTTCAGTCCTGATGAAGATTTGTATTCGTATAACACAAAAGTCACCAAATGGTTTTCATTTGTAAGTTCAATACCTCCAGAGATTCTGAGGTATTGATTTTGTGGATTACAATTGAAAACGGGATCAGAGAAAATCAGAAAGTCATGTTTCACAAATCCTTCACTCTTGTCCGACACCAACCGCCCACACAACTAAATAAATCAGCCAGATTAATACAAATCGATTATTTCCTCATAACAGGAAGAGAAAGCAAATAGATATTGTGTACAGGGAGTCTCTTTAATATGTCAGCGTTTGATAAAAAGGAAGTTATGTTTGTGTGTGTGTGTTTGGTTGAGTCGTGTGATTGGGTTGTACTGCGTACCAGGAATGTAATCTGTCCTATATTTTTCTGTGTTACCACTCTGCGTGCTGACTACAGTCCAATCTGTGTGGACGAAATAATCAGATGGTGAACTTGTGAGCTGTGTCCCGAGCTCAGTACAAGTAGGTCAGTTTGTATCCTTTCACGTGGAAAGAAACCAAATATCAGAAACCATATTAAAGCTGTTCACATGGCAAATATGGTGAAAAGAAAGCCAATGATGAATCAGATGCATATTGACAATAATGGACCTTCAGGTGAGCAGTGAATGACATGGCAACAACACACACATGTAAGTATAAATGTGACAAAAGAGCAGCATTTATGGCTGATATAAAACTGTCATGTTGACAATGAATGGAGACTCGCCTCTTTGCTCTGCTGTCTACGGAGAAAAGACGTTGACAGATCAGGAGAAGTGAAACTCTTGTTATGTAACAAAAATAAGGCAGCGGGACAGAAAACCTGTGAGGAGGACAGGTGTGTTCCTCAGAGGGAGTCAGCTCAGTCAGTCAGTTGTCTCTCTGTGATCCCTTTTCAAGTGCTGTCTTGCTTGTTAGTCTCGCTTTGTTACTGAAATCGTCAATCTGTGAGAAACAAAAAAGTGGGTTACTGTAGAGAAAGTATTAGCATTCCTCAAAACATCCTCAGCACAACAAAACAACTATTAAGCTCCCTGTTTTATTCATAGTTTTCTCGACCCTGTCAGGGTTAGAAGCCTAATAATTGGATTTGCCTGATCTGTACTGACAATAATGTCTTTATTGCTCCAGGACTTTAAAGGGTGAGAGGTTTAAGCTTTTTGTCAAGCTAATCAAGGTTTCAGGCAGCCTAGTTTAACTTTAGTTCCCTATTTTGGGACATGAGGTAACCGTTAATTGGACATTTGTTCACTCTCTTGTCTCTTGAGTTAGAGAATGTTGATACCACTCAAGTTAGTATGATGAATATGAAGTTATAGCCAAGAGCTGGTTAGCGTAGCTTAGCATAAAGACTTGACAGGGGGAAACAGCTAGCTAGCTTCTGGGGGAAACTAAAAACACTGTGATTGAGAAATCTTTATTGGGTTCATCAGGTCAAACCTGTCTGTTCGACAGACAGTTTCAACTTCATTACTTCAGTAATTATATTTACCATCATTTTATCTGGTCAGTTGATGAGGACGTTACTGCCGAAGCAGATGCTCCCCCAGATGCTGCGTCATTTTAAGCACGTTAGCATTTAACTCAAATCATTAAAGAGCTACTAGCGTGGCTGTAAACTCTGATTATTTAAGACTTTGTGCCACATATCAGTTATAAGCTAAACACTTGTGACAATCATCACATATATAGGTACATACATGAAATTTGACCTCTGCATTTGACCTGTAACAAATCATGCCAAGAGCCAATAAACCGAAACCTGTTTATACATGATGTCTAATTATTTCTGTGGACATCATCATCAAATATAATATATATCAACAGAAAAGGACAATGAGTTGTGAAAGTGAAATACATTTTACATATCATATTTTTTTGTAAGGGCCGATGGTTTTGTGAGTCTGTTTACAGGATAAATGTTGAGGATGACAGTAATGTTTCAGCTCCAACCTGACGTGGAACAGAGTAAATCAACACACCACTAAACAATCACAGAGAACATCTGTTCTCTGTCACAGCGGCTCTGCAGCGATGCAAACGAGTCGCTCTCTTTCCTCCCGCAGCTGTTGTCTGACAACAAACCCTCTTTGTCCCATTCACAGGCGAAAGATGGATCATCTAAAAACAGAGAGAAGACTAATCAATCTCTAAATTATAAAAAGAGATATGGGCCATGTCACATCTGGCACAACAGACACAAACAATACTACTACTGCAATTCAGATTATGAACAGGAATATGAACGAAAATAAAAAACATTTTAATGGTGAAATTACTGTCATGGCTTTTAAAATGTACAGCCCTGCAGAACAATTACTGATTAAGATGAAGCTCAACTATTTTCTGCGTTAAGAGGAAATGTAAAAATGGACCAAAGATAAGTAAAAATACAACTGTGAAGATGTAATCCAACCAAAGTATGATGGGTTGACTTGAAATAAAAAGATGGAAGCTTTGCTGCTTATAAACTGTGACGGCTGCAGATAATGTTTGAAGTGATAAATATGTATATTCTTATACTAATCCTCGAGACCATACTGAAAGAGAATACACAGCCGGAAAATCTTTGGGAGGGAAGAATTAATTAATCCAACTTTCATTTACAGTAAGGGCGTTTGGTGTTAGTCCTTCATGAGGTTGTAGACACAGCTTGGGTGTCTGGGGCAAATTAAAAACTCGTCAGAAGAGAATAGAAGGATTTGGTGTCACAAATCTGTCATTGTGGCAGGTGTTTTCCACTCATAAACAACAGCAACCAATTAACCTCTGACACCCGGCCAGAAACAATCGGCAATCGTTGTTGATTCTTGGAAATACTGCAGTTTAGTTCCTGTTCTAATGGCTCGTTTTATGGATTGAGTATGTAAATCATGCTGGATAGTCTGGGATTTATTACCAAAGCACAATGGTCTTTGGTTTTGTCTTTTTAAAATGCTAATCAGTTGAACTCTCTTCTCTGGCGCTCTCGCTCTTTTTCTGACAGTCAGCTGTGCAGAGAAGAACCAGCTGGAAATGCAGATCATGAAACACAAACTCTGTCATACATGAGCTATGAAGCTGCCTTAAGATCGTAACATGTATTAACACTAAATGTACTGGGGGTTTACAGTGTTTATTGATTATTTGAACGTTTTCTACACTATTAGTTGACTATTCATTTTATTTTATTTCATGTATCTCTACAGTATTATTTTCAAATGACCATTTCACGACAACGATGACACCTCAATACCAATCATCAATAATAATAATAATTGTAAATAGCTTTTCTCGACTCAAAGGGACAGCTTTGGATAGGATACCATATTATCAATAAATAATCATCACAAAAAATACATTATTCATCTCCTGCAGCCAACAGCACATCAGTTCTTGGTGTTGATTAATTTAACAATCATAGTTACAGTATGGATGAAGGACTATAGTGATGTGTTTTGCACTGAGGAGAGCTGAATCTTGTACAGCAGCAGGATAAAAAAAAGTGTAACTTTTGTTTGTTCTGCTGGTAAACAAAACTCAAGTGTATGTAAAAATGCATCTGATAATGCAGTTTGGAGCAAAAACTACCAATGCAGGTTCTGAACCCCTGATGTTATTAAAAGCTGACATGGTGATGAAGGCTGTGGGTACTAACTCATCGCTGTGGGTCAAACACAACCTCGTGCATAAGGACAAATGCAAATACTGTTTAATCAAAACAACAAAAGCTGCATGATGCAAATACATGAAGCAGTGTTTGTGTGTGACAGGGTGGACATAGACAAATGTCTCATACTGAGTTCACTTGAGGTTAACTTGTTGTTGAGACATTTTATTACTCTAATATATACACTTTAAATCACCTCTTTATAGATACATTCTTTGGAAGAAAAAACATAAAAGGAAGGTATGGGCGACTGTACAAAGAAGCAAAGATTCATTTAAAGTCTGAGACATCATCCTTCTGCTGACAGTGTGCGTGTAAGTCGGCATATTTCTCTGTAAAATCAGAAATGTTAATCTGGTGTGGCTAAAACCCGCTTGGCCTCCATTCACAGCCAGCGGCTTGCCCTTTGAGCTCATTGTGTCATATTCTGTCCAAATTAAAAACACGATGGAGCCAAAGCTTTAAATGAGCAGCTGCTAAAAACAGTGTGTGAAGCTGCTGAGTGTCTGTTGGGTCACGCATGTTCTCCAACAGTTTGTCAGTTAGTCCCATATGGACCGCCCTGGGCTTTAGTTTAATTTGATTAATTTGTAATCACAGGGACTGATTCCTGACTGTACCCACTGTCATTTCTCTTCTACGCTATGCTCAAACAATCACAATCAATGGCTGATAGATACGCTCTTGGCCAGTGTTGTTTACTATACACTGGTGTCTCTCTCTGTGCACGAAGGCACATCGATAGACCTCTGTTCACCTCTGAATTGAATTGACTTCATAAAAGAGATTGCTTCGACAGAGGTGGGGGCAGAGGGCACAAATCAGGCCTCAGGGACAACTTGTTGTTGGCATTCAATATGTGCGCGCGCACACACACACACACACACACACACACACACACACACACACACACACACACACACTACACACCCATCTGAGGATATGTTTGCTCAGGTATGTATACTGCACTTTCATATTAGCTTGTAGGAGTGCTTGTTGTGCTTCAGTGCATTTGTTTATTTGCCTGTCAACACACAATGATTCATCACAACGCTGAGCTCCTTTACTTTCCCACCATGTGTGTGATCCACGTTTGTCTGCACAGATTCATTTTTCTTCTCTCAAAAAACACTGATGATGAAGAGTGGTGGTTGCAGGTCGGCATAGTGAGCCTTTACTCTTTGATTGTGTGTGAGGCCAAACGCTTGCTCTATGACACCCTGGAAAGCACCATCCACATTATTTGATGCATTGTGAGTCTGGTCAAACCAGTTAGCTTAGCTTAGTATAAAGATTGGAAACAGTTAGCCTGGCTCTGTCTAATGGTAACAAAATCCACCTTTCAGCACTTCTAAAAGTCACAAATTTACACCTTATATGTCACGTGCTGGACTATTTCTTGACTGCGCATAGTAACTTCGCCATAAGGATGGATTTTATTACCTTTGAACAGCACCAGGCTAGTTTTTTTTCCCCTGCTTCCAGTCGTTATGCTAAGCTAAGCTAACCGGCCGATGCATGCAGCTTCATATTTGACAGATATGAGAGGGGTATCAATCCTCTCATTTAACTCTCTGCAGAAAGGGAATTTGTGTATTTCCCAAAGTGTTGAACAATTGCTATAAGTCAAAGTTCTGCGTGTAAAAACAATGGTGTGTGTGTGTGTGCGTGCGTGCGTGTGTGTGTGCGTGAGCTCTCAAACACACCAGTACTGTGTGTCTTTTCTGACTGACTTTAAATTATAATTACCTGACTATGCATTTTTATAATTTTTTATCCAAGAAGTTATCGCTTTACAGCCTTACTGCAGCGCTCACTGCAGCGCTCACTGTTGCATCATGAGAACAAATAATCATCCCTTTTCTCAGGTGACATTATTGTTAGTGGTGAGGTTGTTTTTGCAGTGGAGAAATGTGCTCTTGGGAGGTCCAGTCTCTTAATTGTTCCCCATGGAGGGGAGGGAGAACACATCTCTCAGTGTGCAGGCAGGACACCTGCACACTGAGAGATGCCATTCTACTCAGAAATACAATTTTATCATGTGAAACTATCTGCCGAGCTTAATGCCCGCCTCATCTGTAAAATGCCCCATGGAGATGCTTTTGTCACATTGTGAATTCAGCTCAGCAGGAGACCCCAGTCATGGTGGTGTTTGCTGCTATCACTACATGTGATTTTCTATATATTTGTTGCCTGTGTGAATGGCGTGTAGTAAATGATGATGCAGTTTTTCTCATTGTAAGGTCTTTATCTGTTCCCGTGTTCGGCAGGGAAATAATCACAACACAATCTGCCAAATAGACAGAAAATTGGACTCTGCTTTATCTGTTTCCAGCCTTTGATAACTCTAACAGTTTCTATCTCTGATTATCACTAGCTACTCGGTCCACATTGTGCAGCTGATAAAAATGGTTGATTACTGCGATGAGGCACCCTGTCACTCTAATTTATACAAATCGTGCACTCCCACTCTGACTTCTGCTCAACTGTATTAACGTGGAAGCAAATGTCTCTGGCAGTCAAACCAAGAAAGACTAATCTAATCTACATGCACACTTCCACACAAATAATCCCACACTGTGATATTCATTCCTACCAACAATATGCACATTTGGTGTTTATTGTTCCTCTCAGCGTGTAATTATGCAGTTTTAGATGTTTGTTATCTCAGTAGCATCAGTAGTAATTCATCATTTCAACTGATACCTGAGGGTTTGGCTTGTTGGAGTTTTGATAGTGAGGAAGTGAAGGTTCAGGTTTGCGGATCATCAGAGAGCACATTAACATGCCTGTCCTGAGTGTTTGTTGAGCTAATGATGATGACAGATGGGAGACAAACAGCCACATGGATAACTTACTCACTGAGCCCTGATAGGACAGCCTCCTGGCCATTCACAAGAATGATGGTCTGCTGACTTCTATATGATGTTATGTCATGGTGATGTATGTAGTGAATACAATTTTGGGGGCATATTTTAAATGCAATCATTAGCATGCAGTTACCTTGCTGGATTCCTACAGTTATAGTGTGGAGGTAGATAAATAAATCAATACTTTATTTAACCCACCGGGAGATTTGACTCTACAATGCAAGACCCGTCAACACATATAGGTTCACACGAGCAAACAAAAAACATTAAGAGTACAGAAAGATTCAGTACAGATATAACAAATATAAACATACACAGCCTGAGGCATCAGTCAGTGTCTAGTTTTCGTACCCCAGTATATCCTATGTGCCCTCCACTTACTTTAGGCTACTGTTCAAAATTCCAGCTGATACAGACGCAAAGGAGTCCTTAAACCAATTCAATTTGCACCTCTGAGCTCTGTGTTGTCTGCAACACACTGAGAGGACAGAATATGGGATGGATCCCAGAGGATTCTCTTTACCTGTTTAAGTACACACCGGTCAAAGAGAGAGATATGATCACCTTTTTAAACGATGATTTTCATTGCAGTCTGAACCAAACGTGACAACAAACGGTGCGGGACTAATCCAACATGGATGGCTCCCTCCTCATGAAGTTCAGTTTGCTTCTCCCTCATTGGGTCTGCGTCAGTATTATTCGCAGTGGAATAAACTGACACAACAATGTGTTCGATGGCTGATCCTCCTCTTCACCACTTCAGCTGCAGCTGCCCTGCATCACCCCGATCACTCTTAGTCTTCCTGGTCCTCCCTGTCCCTGCCCCATGGACGTGAGGACCACACTCATTGAAGTTATCGGAATCATGAAGGTGTCATTTGTCTTATCATAACTGAATCAACAAAGCTCAAAGATTCAATATTTTTTTATAAATAAATGATATAATACGAGGCAGCATGTTTTCCTCTCTTCTCTACAAGGTTTTTATTTTGTGATTGAACATCTGCTCTCTTACCATATCACGTGTAATTAATTCAAAAGGTGGGTCATCTCTTTGGCTTGCGTGCTTTAGGTTGATCAGATATCAGAATGAGGCCCAGAGCGATTCAACCATGACTGCATGCAAACATCAGTGAAGGCCTCACCGGGCAGCTGCTGCCACACACACACGCACACACACACATATGCTCCATAATCACTTTGTGAAATACATCAGTATACTGGACTTTGCATCATCAGTGTCTCCTGCTGTGCTCGTGTTAATCAGCGATTGACTTTCTCTCACTGTGGATAAGCAGAGGTGAGCATGAAGTTACATTTATGCAGGGAAGGAAGTTGTACAGCTGCATTTGTATTATTTACAAGAGGCTAATGTTTAATGATGTGTTTTGGCCTCGACATTTTTCGAAAGTCTCATCATATGAACCTCACAAAGAAACAAACAAAATAAAACCAGACCTTTGGCAATGTTTTGCCCTACTCTTTCTTCTCAAAAAGGTTCAAATTGGTGTTGAGTTCTTTAAAGAAAACCTCTTCTTTCAGATTAATGTCAGTGTCTGTAAGAAAGGGAATAGGAAGCGCATCCTCGGAGGCTTCATGACACAACAGCTTTAGTTTTTATAGACAAAGCTTTGTGCAGCCATT
Organism: Leptoclinus maculatus; assembly: GCA_032191485.1. Lineage (NCBI taxonomy): Eukaryota > Metazoa > Chordata > Actinopteri > Perciformes > Stichaeidae > Leptoclinus > Leptoclinus maculatus. Next base: position 32,891,631 of record JAVDOI010000001.1, on the reverse strand, counting down.
ACAAAATGGATGTCAGAATATACAACTATAACTTTAATATTCACACAGTTCCCTGTGAATACAAAAACTATTTATATTCACAACACTCTGATTAAGGTTCCATGCCAAAATGCTGAAGCATTTCTATTGTGTAAGGGACAAATAAACAAGTGAAATGTATTTTTATCTTTCTTGACTTTATCTTTTCACAAGTTTTTTGTCGTATTATGCTCATTGAACTTTGAGTTAAGCACGCCACTGTGAATCCCATTGTTGAGGCACAACCTCCTTTTCCAAAACAATTGATAGTAACTCTTTGATTGTACTTTAGGTTACTTAATGGAAGGCGTAGAGAGAGTGTTGAAGAAATGGCTTTCATTGATTGAAGCAGGACAGATGTGGTGAAACAGCAGACACTGGAGGTAATAATCATCCATAACAGAAACCATTGACCCACAGTTCAAACCTGCAGTAACTAACTGTCTGTCTTTATTTTATTTAAGAACATATTGTGCTCATTCAGTTTAATTTGCCACAAGAACAAGTACTACTAAGTCTGCACTCTGAATATGGCTTATCTTTTTATTTAAAAAAAATAATCAGTTCAGTTTATGCATAAACGCAAACAGGATTTGTGCAGTTGATCCTGCATAATTCTACATAACACCAAAGACGCAACATTGTTGTTGCGTTTCAGAAAATTAAATTAAAGTGAACTGAAAAGCCTCTTACAGTAAATACCTGCTGCCTGCAACATTTCCTCCTCCTGCTTTTTCTTCCAGTGTTAACCATCAACATTAAGCCAGTTTTAACTAATTTAAATTTCATATGATACATTTAATACAGCATTAACAGGACTGCATAATTATCCTTAATCTGCAATCTACGAAATGCGTAATAACTGGCATGCAAAGCCAACACCTCGACATCGGCTGTCTGTTTATGATTCAAATTGTGCGTCTGTATGTGCACATAATGTGTGCAGCACGTGTGTTATATGTAAGTACATGCTCATATCAACATGACCCTTTTCCATTTGAAAGGTGATCACAGGTACATTAACGTCTTTGTCCCTTATCCATCATTGTCGCTCACACCTCTTCATTATTCATCCCATCACTTTACCTCCAATACTGTCAACAGAGAGCTTTCAGAGCTCTGCAAACCACATGCATTTATCTAATTATTATTCATGCTGTTTAGGCTTTACGGTGACATTTTCTATAAATATCCCCCTCTCTGTCTTTTCCACATACACATACAGCAGTTGTACATATACACTTATCCTACACACACACTTATTATCTGTTCTCTCCAACTCTCTCTCTCTGTTTGTTTTCTCCCATTTCTTTCTGATCAGCAGCATACAGCTCTGCAGGGAAGAGATAAAGAGTTGTCTTCTTCTTCTGCATCCTCTAAATCTGAACACCCTCCCCCCACCACAGCTCCCATCCTTCACACCAGCCATGGGGACCAAACTGGAGAAGGGAGATGCACCACACAGTAGGAGGAAAAGATGAGAAAAAGATAGGAAGGCAAGGCGTGTTGGTGATTTAGTAACAGCCGCTGCTACTGCTGCTTGGATTTACGCCAAAAATGGGTTCGATTGGCCACGGAGACTGAGTGCCCCTCCGACCTCCACAGGCCGGGAAGAATGATGGAGAGTGTGAAAGGTTGAGGGAGGGAGGAGGTGAGAGTAAAAGCTGAGAATGGAGGGAGGGCATAGTCTCATTTGTGACATCGGATAGGTAAAATCAAAACTCAGCAGACAGTGTAGGAAGAAGAACATGTGGCCCTCACTATATAGAGCATGAGATGCACATCACATGTGTATGTTAGTTCTCCAGAGATGTTGTGGATATTTAATCTATTCAGGCTTTATTTGATGAATGACAGTGCAGGGAGGTATAGTATTGGAAGAGACAGGGATGACATCTTTCAAGATCCACTGGAGCCAGCAGGACGCCTCACTATAGGATAAATTGTTTGATGTAATTCTCTCCTCATGGGAGCAGCAGGATTGGATGATGTATAATGGTCCTGCTATCAAACCAGCAGCCTGGACAGCAGTTAATGGTAACTCATATGCAAAGCCCAGGAGAGCCTTCCTCCTCCTCCTCCTCCTCCTCCTCCTCCTCCACGTCCTGTAATTGGTCTCCATGCCTGCAGGATCTGTTCAGGATGAACGCGCCCCCGTGTGGCGGGCAGGAGAAGTTCGGACGCCGCGGGGAGTTAAAAGCCCCAGCTGAGGAGGAGCTGCCCACAGTACCGAGAAGCTGCACGCCGGGAAAAGTTTACCTCGAACTGTTACACTCGACTACAAGGTGGGAGAAACAGCAAAGATGGCAACTCAAGCACAGCAGTCGCCCCACCTGCACCTGGCTGAGATCACCGCGGCGCAGTTCATCGACATCTGGAAACATTTTGACGAAGACGGTGAGTGCGACTTTTTGACGACTATGGCATCAATTGAGTTATCAATTAGTACATTTTAGAAGCTAAATATATAATTGAGAAGTGTGTGTAGAATTTCATATTTTTTGTTTATTGTGTTTTAAATGTTTTTCTCCAGTGAGAGTTTAATTATTATTATAATAAATAACTTGTCCAGTGAAAAGCTTATTTAAAAACCAGCAGCATGAAAAATATGACAGCATATTACTACTATAGAGTAAGACAATACATGGAAAATGAATATCAACTATAGAAATATTTTTTATTTCAGTGTTAAATTTTCAAATTTACTTGATTTAAAAAAATATATATATTTGGTGTGCTGCAGTAAACTGCTCAGTAATGTGTGTTCAATGCTCTTCTGTACAACGTATCACATCCTGTAATGTCGTTTATGTTGTGAGTGTAATGCATTTTCTGTGATCTAAATGTGTCATTGACGGTGGTTTTAAGAATCTGATGAGAGAAGTTAAATAAGACTCCGTCAGAGTTAAGTTATAGAGAGGAGGATGATGAAGAAGAGGGGGAGATGGGGGAGGGAGCTGAACAAGAGGAAGAATGATAGAGTGAAGGAGAGATGGGAGAGGGATAAAAGGACGCAAATGAGGGAGGACAAGAGAGAGAGAGAGAGAGAGAGAGAGAGAGAGAGAGTGTGTGTGTGTGTGGGGGGGGGGGGGGGGGTGAGAGAGAGGAGAGGATGAAGCCTCTGAATCTGAGCGCTTACTAATGAACTGGAGGGATGGAACCAGTGTGTGTGTGTGTGTGTGTGTGTGTGTGTGTGTGTGTGTGTGTGTGTGTGTGTGTGTGTGTGTGTGTGTGTGTGTGTGTGTGCCAGCAATACCACATTATAAACATAGGCTACTGTAGCTTATATACATGGCTAGATACAGATGGAGCTGAATAGAACTATTTTTCATGCTGTCATCAAATCTATAACAGTTAGCGCTGAAACTATTAGTTTATGAATCAGTTCTTGACCAACTATTTTGTAATTGATTAATTGTTTGAGTAATTTTTGCTTATTTTGGGCATTATTGGGCAGACATTCCATAATAATCTCCAACATATTGTAAGAATTTTAAAATACAGCCCTCAACCTGCAGCTCTCCAGTCCGTTCTCATTCCCAAAGCATCATATATACGCTTCGTCACACCCTCTGCGACTGATACCGATGCACAAGGCATCCGTTAGGCTCTGTGTGAGATGCACCGAGCTTCATGTAAACCCATCTGCGTCATTATTCGATGCTCAGAGAAAATGCTCCAACTTTCAACCAGGAGATTGATGCTCAAGAGCCAAAGTGTTCACCGTACTTATGTTTATGTTTTTTACATTTTATTTATTTTTTGTACTTATTTTAAGCCCAACCATGTTGTTCTCCTAAACCTAAATAAGTGGGTTTGTTGCCTAAACCTAAGCGAGTATTGTTGGTTGAATTCCCAACCCTAACCATTTCTTTACTGAGACCATACGCTGGGCCACCAATGCCTTGGTACACCAAGCATCAGCGCTGAGGAGTTGGAATGAAAAGGTGTTGGCTCTACCCTCTCTGCACTAAGCCCCTCCCACCAAACAAGCTCGCGCTTCATACAGTAACCTGCAGGAGACCACGAGTAGGCCTATAGTCATTCATTTCCAGCGCTGGGAGTAACACAGTAATATATTACTTTTATCAGTAACGTGTTTCCCCTGCCAGAGAAAACCGCTATATGGTCATACGCCCTTTCAGAGATGGAGAGAAAATGTTCCTAATAGTTTAGCCTCCTAGCTGCTCACGGCTGCAGTTAGCAGAAGACTAAAGTATTAGCAACATTTTCTCTCCATCTCTGAATCGCTTGGCGGACTCTTTCTTTCTTTTGCTGGTGAAAATTGTTGTCTCCGTCTCACTTCAAGCCACTCCAGCTTCATTGACTTTCATGTTGCAAATTGAAGGATTATTTTCTGAAGCCATTCAGAAAGAGCTCTGACCTCTACTGTTAAGCCATTTCTAAACCTCGTCCGACAAATTTATTTTCATCAAACAGTTTAGTCTGACATCACGGAAAGTATGAAGTCACACAAAAACAGTCACTGTTGGTTTGCTTTTACCATAATCATGCTTTGAGCCAAAGCATCCAAATTTGAACTGTGATCATAGTGGTGATAGATCATAAGATATTTTGGTGACAGATGTAAAGGTTTTGAAAGGTGCATGTAAACAATGTCGTCCGGCCGACAGGGGCGCCAGTTCAGAATATACTCTCAATTTTGGGAGACGATCACAAATAACCTATTTTGTTGTTTTATTGACTATTCAAATAACAGTTAGGGGCCATTGATCTTGTAACAGGGCCAGTGATCAATGGTTATTCGATCCAGAATTTCTCTGACCAGGGCAACCATTGTGACTTTTGTTAAGTAATTGTCTACTAGAAGCCCAACTGGAGAAGTTAAGTCTTCTGCTAAAGGGTATCACACTCCTTGTAATGCAGGTGAAGAAAACAGCTAATTATGTCCCCACCCTGATAGGTAGATTCATTAAGTGAATTGCATAAGTGACAGACATTGTTTGCTTTTTTGGGCCCGCAACTATAAAGAAAAACTAAAACTTTTAAGTTTGACAAAATGTTTAAACGCATTGCCTTCTTCTGGTAAAATAAACCAGTCATATGGAAAGTGATTGATCCAGGGGAATAGAGGCTTTGACCTCATCCCAGGAATAGTCTCTCTCAAAGTAAACGTGGGGGGACGTGTTGGTGATGGCTTGCTGTTGGCTAAGATAGCATCACGGCAGCAACAGGCTGTTTTCTTGACCACAGCTGCAGCACAGCAGTGACCGACTGGACCGTAGCTCCTGTTGGCTTCAGGGAAAAGGAGAACAACAAACAAACAAACAACTGAGGACCTCAGCCAGTTGAAGAACGTGTGCACTGATTCATTTCAAACTCATGTGGGCTTTTCTTTTCATTTAGCGAGTATTTTCTGCATGATTCTTTTTGTCGTTTTCAGTCAGTACAAGTTAGGCAGCTGGGTTGTTTCCGAGGTGCCGTTGAGCAATCAGCAGTTGAGCTGTGTTTCAAAATGTTTGGGAGGTAGAGGGCTGCATCTGCTCACAATGCAGTGTGCAGTGGTGCGCTCCATGTGGCAGCTGAGTTTTGTATTGCAACTAAACTCTGGTAGTAAGCCCCAAATGAACTGAGAACACCGTTACTTATGAAGCTTGATTACAAGTAACAGGATTTGACCACTCTCGTACTTCATCAAAGATGCTCTGTACTGTATTCAACAACCAGTCATGCGAAATGTATTCAGATTAGAAGATCATGATCTAACAGTACAAGGTGGTTAACGAGATTCAAGTATACTTTGGGTCAATCAGAGCAAGATTTCTTGTTGTTTCCACATCCTTGGAGGACAACAACAACACATCCAGAGACACATACACATATTAACAGGGCTAGGCCTATAGTGCTACCCATTACACTGCCACACACAATAAGTTGTGTATACTCCCCTCCTTGAATGCATTTTCTGCTGAGTCACTAGTCACAAGGTGAAAAAACTTTTGTGCGCAAATTTATCAAAACAATTTTGAAGTAATGTGATATTGTATTTAATAGTTAGTGTATGAATAGTAGATAACTATTGAGCAGAGTGGCTCTCTGGATGGGAATGTCAATTGGTCTTTCCGCCATTTTGGTCCTGTTCATGATCCCCAGATGATGAATCCTACTTACTGTGGTGATCCCCTGACGTTTACTCAAGCGCCACTGTGAGGTTGACATTCGTGGTTTTGACTGAAATATCTTGACGACTACGCATGGATTGCCAGGACATTTATTTTACAGACATTCATCTCCTCCTGAAGTTGAATTGTAATAATTTTGGTGATCCTCTGATTTTTTTATGTAGCGCCACCATCAGGTCAAAATTATAATGTATGCCCAAATATCTGCAAAACCAATGACATTCCCATCAGACTTAGCTTTGTGTTTAAGTGATAATTAGCTAATGTTAGCATACTAACATGCTGAACTAAGATGGTAACCATGATAAACCTGCTTAACATCACTTTGTTAGCATAATGATCAAGATTACATTTGTCATTGCTTAAACAGAAAGTTTATATGTATTACTTTTCTCTCTGTAAAACCTGAACTGATCTAAGATTTTGTGTTTGTGTTATAGAAAGTGATAAAGTGAGGGACTACCGTGCTCATTGTTGAACTGGTGGATTCAAGCCAGCAACATGTCTTTTTAAGCAACACCCTAACGCTCAAAGTCATTTGATATCGCTGATGGAGATATGATCATTTCATTGGTGGACAGAATTTAATTATTTGACTAACAAGAGGTAATCCAACCATAACTCCATCTGAATGCCAATTCCTGTCAAGAAAAGATCATCAGTTTAAGTTTGAATAATGACAAAAAAGTGAAACTGAACTGAAGATGAATGTCACGCTGTTGCGTCGGCCTGCTTTGTTTTCACCCCCACAGCTTTGTGTCCCTGCAGTGATTTGTTTATATCTAAAACAGCAGCTCAGCCACAGCACAGATGGTGACATGGAGCACCAAATACTGTGTGCAAATGAATCGCAAGGCAGGGAGACCAGAGGACTGGGGGGAGGTGAGGGAGAAAACGATCAGAAAGGAGAGTAGATGAAAGGATAAGAGATTAGAGATGAAGAGGGGGGCAGGGTAATTCTCTCTGCATTTTATTCTCTACATATATCTGGGTTTTATCCTGAATTTAAGTAACAATTCTATTAACGCTTTTTGTATGATAAAAGGCCCGACCCCCCTCCCAGTCCTGCTGGGACTGGACAGATGGGACTCATTCTTATGATTAAAAAAAGAGAGCTCTGAATGTCCTACATGTTACCCTTTGACTTGCAGGGAAACCAGTGGAGTAAATTATTGTATTAAAATCATCCTCAGTCATGTGACTGTCATAAGACGTACAAAGCATTGGGGATAGAATGCCCCAATAAGCATCAATCTGACTGCACACGTTCACCCTCTTAGGCAAGAAAACTCATTATACTGCAAACACTGGACAAATACAATGGACTCTTTTTTTCCCCTGCTGCAGTACATCACGGAATCTCCACAATGCAGAAATGCCAATTTGGCACGAGATACATGAAAGTCAATATTCTATAGACATGAGCTTGTTTTCATCAAAGTGAGTTTTCAATTAAAAGTTTTTAGTTGTGCAGAGACGATATGACACGTGTGAATCGTATTTCCTTGTGTTGTCGATCTCTCAAGACATGAGGTGCATATTGACCACTTGAACATGAGGCTAAACCAACCCAATATTCACACTGATTTAAGTACAGCTGTGAGCATGTACGCTTTGTTTAAACCGCTTACTTGGATCCAATCACGCTTTGAGTTGACTTCAGATCGGAAGGTTTGGCAACTGTTCCAAAATTGAAAGACCCCTATTGACCTTTAATCTTCAGTCCACATCCACAGTCTTCAATCAAACTTTTGAACTGTCAACAAAGCTCCAGGCCACTTAAAAGCTTCATAACATAATTTGTGCCAAACTAATTTAGTTCCTCTGGTGCCCTGCAGGAAATGGTTACATCGAAGGGAAGGAGCTGGAGAACTTCTTCAAAGAGCTGGAGACTGCAAGACGAGGAGCAGGCGTGGTGAGTGCGTGCACATTAATGAATACTTACTGAGGTAAATTGACCCAAAGCGATCAATCCATCATTTGACACAATAAAATATGGATATATCCGTCATAATTAACAACGTTTCCTCACTATCTTGATAGGAAAATGGATGGAATTTCATTTCATACGAGTTGCTGTTGCACAATTGAATCGTAATATAAACATAATGTCTTTTGGGACAGGGTGGGCTTGGGCATGTTTTGAAAGGTTTTCTCTTTATATATATATGTTTAAATTAAAGGCAGCACTATCATACGTGTCATAAGTGTCATCTGTGATTTGATGTGGTTGCAGGATCCTACACATGCTACGTTCAAAGAAAAGATGAAGGAGTTCATGGCCAACTTTGACAAGAACGCTGATGGGAGAATTGAGATGTCAGAGGTGAGAACTAGCTGAAAACGTCCTTTAGTGGTTGAGACACTTAAAGTATATCCACAACATCCCTGGTTTTGCTCTAGCTTTTATTGCGTGTAATAACCCTTTCTCTGTCCCTATATTTTTTCTGTGTCTTCACTGCCAATCTTCGATCAAGTCTCTGGAATAATAACCATTCTGTCTCTTTGTAGTTGGCTCAACTTCTGCCCACAGAGGAAAACTTCCTGCTCTGTTTCAGAGAGTTTGTGGGATCCAGCGCCGAGTTTATGGCTGTAAGTTTGTATGCATTCATATTGGTCTATTTTTACCTTATTTATGCTTTCATTTATTTTATTTATAACTCTATATATTATATCTGCTCTGTCAAGCTCTCACACCCATCACAACTGATTCAATTTAATGATGGTAAAAACATTTCTTTTTACAATGGATAGCTCAAAAGGACACTATTAGCCTTCTTCTTTTCCTGTTTCTCTTGAAAAACCTTGCTCACAGATGAACTGCTTAACTTTACTGAGCTGTTAAATTTCCCCACGAATGCCTCAAGTCAGCAGCGCCGTCTCAGCTCATCCTGTGGGAGACATGTTCAGCTGCCCTGCTATTCCTTTTGTTTCCCTGCCAAGTTAGGACGCCTGTTTCTTGTGAAAACATGTCCAGAAAGGGTGTAAATTGTTAATTTACAGCCTTGATGATGTGTCTGGAGTTAAAACACTGACAAACATGTTAAAAGTTGTACTGAAGACTGTGCTCCATTTACTATGTTGGTCCTGACAGCATAAAGCTGACTTAAATTGTCTTGTTTGACAGAAATTAACTGAATTAATTGTCAGTGTAACAGTTATTATCAAACCAAACATGAACTCCAGCCTTAAATAGTTCTCTGTTCACTCTAAATTAAAGATAGTAGGACCTTTAAACAGCCGGAATTTAACACCTTGCCAGCGAGTAAACAGTTGTATATTTGACTCACACTTCTTCTTCGGTTGCATATGTTGAAATAATTCAAAAGAAATGGTCAGGCATCGAACATCTGGTCCACTGCGATTGAAAATAACCATACACACACACACACACACACACACACACACACACACACACGCTTGGTGTACTCTTGGGTTGGGCTGAGGGGGGTTTTCAGTGGTGTGATGTTCATGCTGCTCTGTGTGTTGAAGCTATTCTCAGGCAGCAATACATTATGAATGGAGCACAGCTTTCTGCAGGGGAAAGGCAGTGAGTGCTGGAGGGGTTTAGGTATCTATCTTTAATAAGGGCTTTGACAAATTCTATATTTACACAATGTCAGATGACACCCTCGTAACTCTGTCATTTCTCTTTACTGTCTTTCTTTCTGTAAATCAGGTAACATATAGAGAAAGTGTGTGTGTGTGTGTGTGTTTTTCTTACTGGTCATTGTGGTTAAAGTAGCATGCATGTTTTCTGACAGCTACTGTAACAACATCACTCTTCTGCTGCAGGCCTGGCGGAGGTACGACACTGACCGAAGTGGATACATTGAGTCGAATGAGCTGAAGGTACAAACACAATATAACTCTGCAAGAAAGAGCATTAATGTAGAATCATTTTAAGCGCATGCTAAATAGGCTGCACAGCTGGTCTGACAGTGCTCTCACTGAGTTTGAGAGTTGTGGGTTTAGAATATCAAAACAAAAGAGAGAGCATCAAATAAATAGTTGTATGTGCACATTTCTCTCTTGTAATTACTGTAAACACACCAGACCTTATTTGAGATGATGATTAGCTTCCGTGTCATGCCAGTGCTATAATTGGTGCTAATGTCTCTGCTGATGGAGCTACTTTGAACCTGCACATGTGTGTTATACTCTCCATTGAACATTCTCACTGTTCTGTGAAAAACAAAACCACCTAGAACATTTAAAAACAAACACTTTGCTTGCTTTCACATTCGGAGCTCTGTAGATATCAACACCATTCATAGTCACCATAACTGCCAATCATAAATCATATCATCTAATCACTGACGGCTAGTTTCTTTCTCTCTTCAGGGTTTCCTGTCAGACCTGCTGAAGAAGGCTAAAAGAAACTACGATGACAAGAAGCTCTGTGAGTACACAGAGACAATTGTGAGTATTATTAGGCACAGAATATGTACTTCTGCAAACTCAACATTATAATTAAGACTCAAGTCTTTAAAGAGTTTTATCAAACTGTTCACTACATAAGCATTTTATTCTACTCATCCATATTTATATGAACATTATAGTGGAACCACATATTTTTTAAACTCAATGTCATTTTTTTTAAATTGACTGTATACATTTAAACTATGCCTTATTTATTAAATGATACTTCAACGTTGTCAGTGACTCTAAGAATGGTCATAAAACAGAACATTCTTTCAATTTCTGCTTCATATATACAGGAGTACATTACATCTACGCCCATATGTTTAGAATATAGCACCTGGCTGCTACATTTCTACATAATGTAACTGAAAAAAAACAACCCTAAAGGCTTTCATTTTAATATACTGAACAACATGAATGTCTGGGTTCATCCTCAAGCTCACCTGCAGAGCTGATACATCACTTTACACTTTCCTTATTTGCCATTTAAACATGTACGACTGCTCATGTTTTAAGACCTCCTATTTGCTTTCTCTAATAAGTCCTCTTCTCTCTGTGCAGCTGAAGATGTTTGATCTGAATGGCGATGGTAAACTGGGCCTCTCTGAGATGGCGAGGTGAGTGTGTCTCCACTTTTATTTGTTCTGTGTGTACGTTTTTTAAAGGATGCCATCAAGATGAAACCTTCCTTCTTGTTTAACTGCAGGCTCTTGCCAGTCAAGGAAAATTTCCTGCTGAAGTTCGAGGTAACATTACTCTCAAATTGATTTTAGGCATATAGTCACAACTACTCAGCAGCTGTGCCTCTGATGTCGAAAACACTGGAGATTCAGAACAAAACAACATTATTGGATCCACCCCTAGAGGATTATTTGTCATCAAATACTCGATGGACATATGGGGCATTGACACAAATGCGTATTTACGTTAAATCCTTCAGGAATAAGATATTACAGCATAACATATATTTTAAAACATGATAGGCTCCTCTTATGTGTCTGGGAACATCTTTTATCTTCAATATAATCTGTTTAAAAAATAACTTTAATTTGCATCTAAAAATAAAACTAGCTCATCCTCTTGCATAGTTTCATGTGTATTCTTAGTTGGAAGACATATTTGAGGGAATACATGTTCAAACTATTCATAGATCAACATTTGTAGCACAAAAACGATACTAATCTACATACATGAACATCTTGAATATGTATTGTATATGTATCATGTATGTTGCAAAACACACATGCTAGCTCACTCGAGCAGATCAACAATTCCTTTCTGCCAGCGGATTAGTCTGATCAGGATTAACTCAACTCCAGTCCCAGTTATCATAATCTGCATGGATTATTATCAGTTCTGTATCTGGTCTTTAGAAATACCCTGCAGTTTAACAATTTTCACTGCTTCCTCTCTCTTTCTTTTACAAAGGGGATCACTCTCACAGTTAAAGAATTTGACTCCCTCTTCATCCTCTATGATAAGGTGAATTGAGCATGTTTGTCTGTGTGTTTGTTGTCTTATATACTATATCTGTGTTATTTTTTATGAATTTTGTGTGTGTTTGTTGCTGGACGGTCCAATTTTAAACGAAGTAACATTTTCATATTGTCGATGAAGCTGTATTTGAGTGATGACACATTGCCTCTTATTTATGCACTTTGAGTTATATTTCCACGTCATACCACTTCAAGTGCTTGAAAAATGTTCAGTTATCAGCCTTGATAGCTACTTTAGTACAACAACTATTTGGTTGATATTTTCTCCAGACATTCATGGTGCCCAATGGATGAATCCTAATGAAGTTTTTTTTTCTTAATTTCTCACCAACTAATGGATTAATTGCAATAACTTGGGTGATCCCCTTACTTTGTATCTAGCATCATCAGGTCAAAATTGTAATATATCCAGTACTTTATCCAGCAAAACGAATGCCATTCATTTTGGGCTAATCAGCAAATATTAGCATGCTAACATGCTAAACTACGATGGTAAATGGTAAGCATTATAGCATTTAGCTCAAAGTGCCACTGTGCCTCAGTACAGACTCAAAGAGCTGCTGTCTATAGACTCTGAGTCTTCTTTTTAAAAGTACCGTTATTATTATTCAGACCTCTTGTTTCGTCTCTCTCACCAGGATGGTAATGGGTATATTGATGAGCAGGAGCTGGATGCTTTGCTGAAGGACCTCTGCGACAAGAACAAAATGGTAATGAATAGTTAGCCCATTGATTGATCAGTTCAGGTTACTTTTCTACTCTCCAAATATAGAGCAGAGATGGAACAGCTGCCTGAGATGCCCGTGCACTGTACTGCATGTCCGTACCGTCCATAGACGACTTTGTGCCTGCTGATTTTCTGTGCCCTTGTCCTTTGTGGCAGGACGTGGACCCCCAGGACACAAAAGGACTGCTGGGGTACAAGAAGAGCATCATGGCCCTGTCTGATGCAGGGAAACTGTACCGCACTGAGCTGGAAATCGTCCTCTGCCAGGACTCCACGCTGTGAGCTCCTTACCTGGGACCCTGCCGTCCTCCCCCACTGCCTCCTCCTTCCTACCTCCTGATGTAACCTGGTGCATGTGTGACCCTTAACCTCGCTTCACCACTTAGGGTGAAAACAAAAGTGCTCCAGAGAGCACACGGTGTACTGCTGGCCCTGCTATTTTAGCTTTGTACCCCTCTGAGTTGTATTTCTATTTTTGGATCTTAAAATGCAGTTCCACAGTGACATAGCCATAGCAATGACTACAGGAATATACTGTGTCTTTATTTATTTTACTTCCCGTTTTTATTATGCATTTTTTATGTTCATCTCATATCTATATGGTTCTCTCCCAATGAATTGAAAATCAATACATTTGTCCTGTAGCATCTGTTTATTTATTTATTTCTGTTTATATAATATAATCTTATTTGATGAGGCTTGTACTATTCTATCAAAAATGATATTGAGAGAATGAATAAATATAAGATAACAACTCTTGTCCCAGTAATTCTCTTGCATTAAATAACCATATCTTTATCTAAACAATGTGCAGTTACACCTCAGCTATCAGGAGGATCACTTCAACTGTGCCACGGCCTCGACTGAGTTTGTTCAGTCTTTTCCCATGGTGCCGTGTAAAAGGAAATAATTTCCCCCCACTTGGAGAGTTATGTGGTTCTGGTGAAGATTACAGCTCCAGTACAGATGCCCAGAGCAAGTGTTTTCTCCAGAGTGCTCCACCTTCACTTTCTAATCTCCTGGTAACAGAAAGTGTGTTATAGAAAAAGCTTTTGCTGCTCCATTTTTCATAGAGGAGAGTCTCCGAAGCCTCTGTGCCACTTTGAGTTGAATTGAGCAGAGTAGTACAAGCTGAGGGATTTGGGACAACAAAGATATAGCAGCATGATTGTCTCACTCTTTCTACACAAATCTGCCATTAGAAAACACAACAAAGATTTACACTTTTATATCATTTAAATATGCCTCTTTCTCATCCAAATGTGTGTATGTGAGCCTCCTCACCTCCCCAGATTAAACATATTCTCCAATATAGTACTGATTATGTTTGTCTTTATCATATCTTAATGACACCTTTAGATTATACATTTACAACTGATTTTTTCAAACATGCTCAACTAGTTTACTCAAAAAAGGGACATTTTCTATTTCTTTCTTTAGGAAAGAGAGTGAAGACACCCCCATACTTCAACATCATGGAGTAGTCTACCTTCCATCAATTAATGATAAGCTCTTTCATCTTTAATTAAACTCACTATCTTTAAAGCACAACCCTTTCACACACCACCATCACTGCAGCCTCACACACACACGCACACACACACACACACACACACACACACGCACACACACACACACACACACACACACACACACACACACACACACACACACACACACACACACACACACACAAATAATACTGTGTTCATCTCCTTCAGCGAATGTTCAATGTTAGACATGAGGGCATACAAATACACCCATACACAGAAATACACAATGGCACACAGTGAAACACTGTTAACTGCTGACAACAAGGAAAAAAAGAGAGTTATATCCGCTCTGATTCCTTCACACACATCAGTCCTACTCAGTGAGAGCAATGAGACAAGCGGGGGAAACAGACAGATGAGAGACCCTCTGTACAGCTGCACACACACACACACGCACACACATACACACACACACACACACACACACAGTTTAGTCACTTCTGGATATGATTGTTATGAAGCTAAAAAAAGATAATTTGCTTGTTTATTTTATGCAGCATGTTAACTGTAAGGATGTTCATCAGTAGCTCAGTCAGCAGTGAAACCATTCAAAGGAAATAAGCATTTATTTTGCAACATCCAACTTAAACACTCAAATAAGATACATATCCAATTTTTATGTGGGATTTATTGTTTGGTACTCATCACCATGTAGACACATGGGGTCACAACATTATTACAGTACAATTTATAATGATAATTCATTATTTGTAAACCCCTGCGCAAAACATTTTTTATGATGATTTATTTTCATCCTGGTGGCCCTGAGTTGTATTATCAAACCCATGATAACGAGCACAGTTGCATAAAACTCAAACAGTATTATTAAAGGCCCTGAAACAACATCGCAGGTGTTTTGACTTATCTGACTGAAGAAATGCTGGTAATTACGTCTGCTTTTGTGATAATTAGACTGATAAAAGTGTAATATTTCCTGCTTAAAAGGAACAAATATAAAAGAAGGAAATGTCAATTGGCTCTTTTCACTGAAGACATGTTGACAACTCACAGTAGTAAAACCACAATAGTGAATAATGAAATGGCTGAAGGCTGAATTCAATTTGGCTGCTTCAGTTTCAGGGTCATGGTGTGGTGGAAATTTATAACAATAATAATACTTATAATTTCCCTGTGAGAAATAAACGTGATGAGAAAACTCTCAAATGTCTTTAAGCATATTTATACTGAACAGACACTTTGAATAATTCAGCTGAATGATCAGAGCTCTTTCCCGACGGATGGTTTGGAGGTCTAATACCAAGTCAAAGTTTTTGCAGAGAATATATGCTTCACACAAACTGAACTGCTTGTTCCTGCTGTCCATTATCTCGCCCCTCCTTTCTTAGATTATTAGGTTATTAGACTGGAGCCATCGTTAATGTTATTAGTACCTGTGCTTTACTAAGACTCATCAAAATGTCTGCTGTGAAAAAAGCCAATTCAGAGAAACGCTGTAATCAGCAAAAAGCGAAAAAATCTTGTGTGGTTGTAAAAGTCCCCATATTCATCTTCAGATCACTGTCAAGTACAACTAGCCTGAGTGACATTCATGCTCACTATGAATGTACTCTCTCAATGTAAATAAAAAATGTGATTCATGAGGACATTCCCTTGAGCTTGACCGTTGCCCTAATTTCTCTGTGACATTATTGTGAATTGATAATTCCTGTTAATGCACTGGATGTTCTCTCAGTCATAAAATACACATCGGACACTGGACAGCTGGTGTGCAAGACTGAACCAAAAACACTCTAAAAACATAAAAAATTATCTGAAGCAAAAGTATGATTGCAGCAAGAAGAGGAGGGTTTTTTTTTCCGATTACTGATTAGCATATATTTTATTTTATCTTGCAAAGATGAGAGAATGGAATACCTGTGTCATATTATCATATGAGTGGGTGGAGAAGTGACATTTACATATGTCCTACTGTGTATGAAAATCTTCATATAAACAGAAGACCAAATTAAGGGTTGTAGATTCTTTTTACAAGGAGTAGCAACAATAACAGTGGACACACACACACACACACACACACACACACACACACACACACACACACACACACACACACACACACACACACACACACACACATACACACATACTGCACAATGGGTATTAAAGAGGCCTGATCAACCATAAATTAAGCTGTGAGACGTTTCTCAGCATTACTGTCAGTAACACTTCTCTCTTATCAGTTTTAATTCTTTTTCTGCTGCTCTTTCATTTTAATGCTTCTTTCAGCTCAGCTGTTTGCTCAGTTCCTCAACCTCCAATTGCTCTTGTTATTTTGCTGTCATCAGTTTCTTTCCACAGAGTAGTTAAAGGACAAATGTAGAATGATTGAGATGCAAAACCATATAACTACAACTGATACTTTTAAGGAAACAATGGTTGAAACATGGCATGTAGCTCAACTCATGTTACTGAACAAGAATTTTTAAAGGGTATGTTTTCATCTCTGTTCCACAAATAACTGTTTTTAATCATTGCATGTGTGAATGTGTCTCTGGTTCTTGGTTTGTTGGAAACGCCCATATCTCCTTCATACACTGACAATACCTCATGTAAGCCAAGTATGTGTCCCGCTCTGTCACTCTGTTGGGGTGCCAGTGAGTCTGTCTAGTTGCAAGAAAATGTTGCATGGACTTCCAGACTCTGCTGTGTGATGTTATTCCAGGTCGATGTCCCTTCTGCACAGACTGAGGGAAAGAGAGCTTGCTGTTCTTGTCAACTTGTATAATAGTGAAGCTTCAACACAAGGAACAGTGAGAGCTTGTGAGCTGTGTGGAGTAAAATGTAGGGAAGGACTCCATCTGGTGGGAGGATGAAGGAAACACTGCCTGGGCAATTACAGTTGTATTTGGGTCAAAACACTGTTTCTGCTGTGGGTCAGGTAGAATTGAGCATTTCATTTAAAATATTTAAATCTGACCGAAATTCAGGTGGGATATCATCTTGGCATTAGATAATCAAAGTCTTCATGATGAACTGGGTGAAGACTACTGGCAGATTAACAGGCATGGAGCAGCTATAAAAGCAGATGATACATGATGTATTTTGAAGTCTATTGTGTGACATTGCCCTCAAGTGGAAGAATTAGGTAACTGCAGCTGCCAGGGATTGGCATCATTTCTGCAATAAAGTGTCCCATAGCTTTTGTACAGTAGATACCTCTCTCCTGTGATTTTTACTCTGTGTTTCTCTATTTTGTATTTGATTTGGACACGTGAGGTTGGAGACCTTTCTTTGCTATGAGTGACAGTTCCCAATGTTAATGGTGATTGGTCTGAATAATCTAAAATACAAAGATTGTAATGGAATGTGGATGTATGTGTTTTTCCTCTCCTGCCCTCTCTACACCACACTACTCGAGGGATTAACAGTGACAATATAATCTCAGGTCTGTTTCACGCGTCTGTCTCTGACGTCAGCGCGTACTCAGAGCGTCGCATCGGCATCGTGCCTGCCCTTCATATCCGTCCACATCCTACGAGGCTCTGCTCCCAAGCACAGCTCAACGATGGCCCTGCTCAAGACCAACAAGGTGATCTACTGTCTGGGGAACATCTCCCCGTCCCTGGGAGTCCTGTCCACCCGCAACAGGTAAACAGCAATAAGACGCTCAAAACTAACGGGCGTAATGTTTAAATTTAAAGTTGACTTGGTGATCTAGCGGCGTGCCTGTGTAGTTTGACAGCTAACTTTAGCTTGACCAGCAGACACACCGTTATGTTAAGTGCAACGGTTCTGTCAGACATCACATTTAGTTACGTAGAAGCTTCGTTGCGCTGTGATTACTTTAGCCGTACTAGCTTAGCAAGCTAACATGCAGGGGTCAAGTGATTTCAATAGGCCCCGATGTGCTATCTAAGGTTAGTTCCTGGTGCTAGCGTTAATGTCCATATGTAGGTTTTATGACTTGATGATCTCACATGTCAACACCTGCTGTGCTAGACATCCTCTCCGATCAACACCAACTTGACCTCGGAGGGTAACTTGCTGTTGCTATCAGTGAAGCTCGCTGCTGATGGAAGTCACGTTGATTTGTCAGCAGCCCAAGTTGCCGTTAAGAAGTCGCCGGTGTGTAGCTGAAAGTAATAAACCCAGCTTGGCTTGGTTCGTTAAAATAACTTGTTTATGATAGTATGTAATGTAAAGTGGCTGTTATTCTGTTTTTCCTTGGTTGTAATGCAACTTCTTCATGATTTGTACGATCGCGATGGCTTTAGCCGTCAAATCCCACGCACAGTTTGAGCTAAGCGACTTGTCGTAGTTGGAGAAGTCGTGCGATCTGATTGGCTGTACTGTTCCGCCTTTAATCACCGATTGGCTAATTTCTAGCCTTGAAACTGAGATAGTCGCCGATGCCCTTTCAGAGTCCGCTTGGAGGACAAAGTCGTTTAGATCTGATGCTGGGCCTTTTATTTATATATATATATATATATATATATATATATATATATATATATATATATATATATATATATATATATATATATATATATATATATTACATGCATATATATATATATATATATATATATTACATGCATACGATATTGAACATACAGCGTGTTTAAATGTAGACCGTTTCATCGGGAGAAAAGTACGTTTCGTGATCTTTGATCAGTCTCTTCTTCTTTGTCCAAAAGAGGAGTAACTAGGCTAGCTAACTAGTGCAATCTTATTCCTGTCTGTGCGTCTTATCCTGTCGTGTCACGTTCAAGCACGTTGGTCTGGTTTCAAATAATAAATAATTGACAATAGCCCCCACCTGTACCTTTAAGACATGTTAGACGTTTAACCTTTTAGGCTCAGCAATGCTGCCCTGTAGCTGGTCAAAAGGACTTTGGTCTGTTTATCTCTGCTAACTTGTCAATCAATGTGATGTGTATACAAACGCTGAAGTTCAGCTGTTCAAAGGTTCTGTGTGAATGTGGATAGTGATGAACTCAAATGCTGTTTGCAGTATGATTCTCAATGTACAGTTTTGTTTGTGTTGAAAATAGGGATGCAGTGGTGGATATCAGGCTGAAACTAACTCTGATAGATGGATCAAGTATTGGTGACAATGGGGCCGATCTATTCAATTCAATGTTTTTATACTATATTCATTATATGCTGGAATTTGTATTCCCGTTCAAGTCTTGACCACTTTTTGTTGGATTTAAGAGGTTTACACTTGAATTGTTATTCCTGTTAATTTTCACTTTGCACAGACATACTGTAATTTATTCAAATTGTTGTCTTATTTATTCGTATTCATAGTCTTTGTTGAATCTGCGCACAGTTTGCTGCTTTCTGCATTTCACTGTACTTAAGAAAATCGTATAAATCTTAAACTTCAAAAGTATAAAGCAAAGTTGTGATAACTGCATTTACATGCAACAGCACCACAAACTACAAAATACAATGACGGTAATACCTTTCTGACAAGAGTATTTTAAGCTTCGTCTTGGTGGTTTTCATTTAGAGCAAAGTGTTGCAAACTAAAGTTTACAGTTGCAATGCTGGACTTGTACTTTTTTTCTCCCCAACCAGTTCACACTTGATTTTCTTGCAATAAACATGTTTGTCAGTGAACTGTAGTCACTATTTAATAAACCTATGTGATCTTTTTTTCAATGTATTATTAGTAGGGGTTTGGAAACTCTTGCCCTTTGCAAAGTGTTCAGTCCTAAATTTAGCTGCAACGTTTAGAGGGTTGACAAAGTAGAGGAAACCTGAGACAATATGTGAGAAGCAGTGTAGTTGAGGTCGCAACACACGACAACTCTGATATCAAGCCGATGTGTGACATAATGCATTCAATTTGTTTGTCTATAGCCTAAAACACACAAGTGGTATCTAGTAATTCACCACAGTTCAGTTTGGTGGACTACTTTTTTACTGCATTCTGTATTTATAATGTAGGCTTTAAGATGTATTTACTATACTTGTATGCGTTTCTTTCAGTAGTTGTTTACTATAAAGATAGAAATGTTTGAAAAGATGATCACTGCATTCGCCCTGACACAAACACGGGTGTATCTATCTGGACATTTAGTTAGAAAGAAAAGCATTTTAAAACATTCATCCCAATTTAGATTGGAGTGGTCAACTTTACTCTCATGCGTTTCATTATGGTATGTTGAAGGTAACAAGTCTAAAGTGTATCTAATACATTTACACAGCCTACAATAGTCATGAGCATGATGTGCTGCAGACTGTCAGTCTGAGTTCAAGATGTAAGAGCGCATGACCCAATTTCTTGTACTTGGCAATAAACCGTTTCTGATTCTGATTTCCTCTCTTTAATACTGCATTTTGTAGCTCTAATGAATACAACTAATAGGTTTTAAATACTAAGAAATGAACAAGCCATATGCCAGATAAATGAAAGTAAAAAAAAAAAAGATTGAAAATATTGCCAACAGCCCAAGAAATACATTCTTGTTCATAACCACATTTTCTTGCATTATTTTCAGATTGTTTTCACCATAGAATGCCTTACTGGGGGATTTATTATGGTGGGAATGGACTTGGTGAACAAGAGAGTTTGTGTTTTAGACCCATATTAACTGTTACTCTGGACTCTGCACCCTCTAAATGGATTATGTTTGTTTCATGAAACTCTTGCCCGTTGACCTTGTGTCGTTCATGAGTCTTTTACGTCAGTGTGGTATCCTCCGGTCACATGAGGAGTTAAGCTCCAGCGTTCGGCCCACAGCGTGTCACAGTAACGAGCCTAATACAGCCATCACATTAGTGTGACCGGCGTCGCATCAGGCCCGTGAAACCTTGAGAAGCAGCTCACTTTATGACCTTGTAAGGATGCATTCGTGTTGATGAGGGGAATAGCTGTTTTTCACTGCAGTGCGCACATATTAACTTTTGATTCTCTTTAATGTTTGCCACCACATCCACGTAACTATTCATCTGATTTTGTGTTTTTACAGCTCATGGTGGGGTGGAGTGCAGATGGGTCCCCCCGATCCCATCCTGGGGGTGAGTGAGGCCTTCAAGAGGGACACCAACCCTAAGAAGATGAACCTGGGAGTCGGAGCCTACAGGGATGACCAGGGCAAGCCCTTTGTGCTCAGCTGCGTCCGCAAGGTTTAACTGTCACCAATTCCTCCAGTGAATCTACTAATGCTATGTTATTCTCATGTCACACACATGCACACAGTGATTTTATTTCCCCTGTGCAATTCAGTGGTTTCCCTTTATACTTAAGTGTTGAAAGCAGTCGTATCACTGAGTCTTGATTTCTTATAATTAACTCAAAGAGAGCCGCAGTACTCTCTTATTAAGTGAGATGGATGGTTCACATTTTCATTAGGTGTCTGTTCTGCTTTATTACCATGAGAAAGTGTGTATGCATTTGATGTGTCTTAACACATTTTAACTTGATCACAGAGGCAGGGAATATCAGTCAAGCAAATGTCAGTAGTTGTGATTTATACCTTTTTGATTGTCCCGCTTTCCCTTTAGGCTGAGGCTATTATCACAACCAAACAGATGGATAAGGAGTACCTTGGCATTGGTGGTTTGGCGGAGTTTTCCAAGTCCTGCGCCCAACTCGCTTTCGGTGCTGATAATGAAGTGTTGAAGAGCGGCAGGGTAAGTTGGGGTGTTAACTACTCCAAATGAAATCTAGTTCAAATCGGTTCTGACAGTTTTAAGTCAAAAATCAGTGCAGCAGGTCTCTTCTCCAAACAGTACATCACTGTCCAGACCATCTCGGGAACTGGATCTCTGCGCATTGGAGCCAACTTTTTGGTGAGGTCCTCCTTGTATTGATGATCATCATCGCACAACAAAACGTTGGGTCAGGCTGGTTATCTTACCAGGACTTTCTTTTGTCACAGGCTCGATTCCACGCAGGTCCAAGTGACGTGTACCTGCCTAAGCCGTCCTGGGGAAACCACACACCCATCTTCAAAGACGCTGGCATGCAGCTCAAAGCATACAGATACTACGACCCGTCCACCTGCGGCTTTGACTTCAAAGGAGCTCTCGATGACATCTCTGTAAGATTTTAACTATGAACTAGTCAGGAGTGGGTGAGGGATGTGTGTGTGAAGAAACATTTTCAAACATTGTTTTTCTAATAATCAGCCCTTTAGGGTTGTCTTGCATCATGATCCTTCAGGAAAATATTTTAATGAATAAGTCCAGTTTTGTATCTTATCATATGCTCTGAAATCATAGATGCATTCAAAACACATTGACAGAGTATTTAGTCCTGTCTTTCTCTGGTTTTCAGTTTAATTAGGAATTAAGGTGTTGGCCATTGAGGCTGTTAGGGTTTTCACAGTCCTACTGTATCTGTGGTGTATTTCTTCATTTGTGTATTTTTAATTCTGTAGTTATGCAACAACCACCAGGAAGAACTTTTATGTTTTTGTCCCCATTGTTTGCATTCAAAATATTGTGAGGCGTTGGTTGGCTAGGTAGCACATTGTTAATCAGTCAATATTGTTATCAGTTATATGTCTGGCCTCAGTTGCTGCAGTGACAGTCTGTATTACACTTACATATTGTAAGTTGACTAACTAAAACTTTTTTTCTTTTTATGTCAAAGAAAATCCCCGAGCACAGTGTGATCATGCTGCATGCTTGCGCCCACAACCCCACTGGTGTGGACCCCAAGCCTGAGCAGTGGAAGGAGATTTCTGACATTGTGAAGGTGCGTATGCATCATCTCAGTGAAGCTCTGTGAAATGTACAATTGATAATAACTGTATTTTTATCAAACTGTTATCACATGAATTATTATTAACAAATGGTCTGTATCTGCATCTCTCTCCTCTGTCCTCCCTTTTTTTATTTTCCCCCGTATAGAAAAGAAACCTGCTCGTGTTTTTCGACATGGCCTATCAGGGCTTTGCGAGTGGAGACATCGATCGTGATGCCTGGGCTGTGCGCTACTTCATCGAGCAGGGCCACAACATCCTGCTGTCCCAGTCCTTCGCCAAGAATATGGGACTCTATGGTCAGTCAGAATCATGGTGTTGACTGGCAGGGAGACTCTATAAATGGCCTGTTTATGCTGTCTACATATTCGACAGAACATTCCTAAAACCAAAAAGAAAACTGAAATAATCCCCTATTCATTCTCTATGTACTGTATGTTATCTATCTATCTAATCTGTCTATTTATTTATTTATGTATTTACTTACTTATTTACTTAATTACCAAGATCAGTCTTGTACAGCCAGGGGGAGTATTCCCCCTCTGACAGCCAAGCTGGGTCAAAACCTGTCATCCGGTGGTGTGCGTGTGCGCGTGCGTGTGCGCGTGCGTGTGCGCGCACGAGATGGATACAGAGAGCAGAGAAGAATTGTACACGCGCGACCATGTAGAGACAGAAATGACATGCCGTCGTGTAGATAA